>VXAZ01008167.1:913402-1131317 GCA_013399875.1 Gymnorhina tibicen | reverse complement strand
GGGTAAGTTCGCGGCCGCCCGGTGCCGGGGGAGGGCGGGGGAGGGCGCACCTGGCCGGCGGCCGGGCGCGGCTCACCTGGGCGGCGGGCGGGTGTGCTCTCGGCCGTCCCCAGCTCGGACCTCCCGACCTCCCCAGGCGCTCGCAGCCCCCCTCTAACAGGTGGCTCGGTGGCTGCCCGCTTTCCGGCGGCTCCTGCGCCTCTTTCCTCCTCGCCGCCGCCTAACAGGTGGTGGTGCCGCCGCGCCTTCCTCCGTGCAGGTAGGGAAGTGTCGTGTCCCCCCTTCCCCCCGTCCCCGAGGGGCTCCCGCAGCCCCGGGGCGCTGGTAGGGACTGCGCCGAGCGGGGAGAGCCGGGGCGCGTGTGGAGGGGGAGCCGCGCTCGTGCCCCCGCTGCTGCTCTGGGAGCCGCTCACCCGCTCCCGCCCTCATGGCCCCGCCGTGTGTCTGTCGTTGCAGCGGGCATGGGGAACCAGGTGGAGAAGCTGACCCATCTCAACTACAAGGAAGTTCCCACGGCCGACCCGACAGGTATGGACAGAGATGAAGGGCCCAGGATCGGGGTTTCTTACATCTTTTCGAATGACGATGATGAGCTGGAGCAGCAGCAGGATTCGGTGCATGACCTGGGGGGTGAGAACCCTGCCCTGCAGCCCTACGATCCCCAGCTGCACGAGGTGGAGTGCTCAGTCTATTACCGGGACGAGTGTATTTACCAGAAGAGCTTTTCAGAGGAGGACACGCAGCTAGAGGAGGGTGATGAAGGAGGTGGGGGACATCTGAGCACCTACACCCCAGAGAACCTGCTGAATAGGTGTAAACCAGGTGACCTGGTGGAGTTTGTGTGCCAAGCCCAGTATCCGCACTGGGTTGTCTATGTCGGGGATTTTCAAGTTGTGCACCTGCATCGGCTGGAGGTGGTGAACAGCTTCCTCACCGATGCCAGCCAGGGCAGACGGGGCCGCATTGCCAACCAGCTATACCGCTACAAACCCCTCAGCCCGGCCATGGTGGTGCGCAATGCCCTGGAGCAGGTGGGTTGCAAGGATCGGGACTTGAGCTGGAGAAACTCTGAGTGTTTTGCTGCCTGGTGCCGATACGGCAAGCGAGAGTTTAAAATCGGCGGGGAGCTGCGCATAGGCAAGCAGCCCTACCGATTGCAGATCCGGCTGGGTGACAAGCGCAGCCACACGCTGGAGTTTCAGAGCCTGGAGGATCTGATTATGGAGAAGAGGAGAAATGACCAGATTGGTAGGGCTGCCGTGATCCAGGAGCTCTCCAGCCACCTACAGGCTGCAGAGGAGGAGGAAGAGGAGGAGGAAGACCATCATCATCCAGGTGCTCAGACTGCTGTGGAGTAGCAGCCTCAGCACCACCATACTGCTTAGCCTGGGTGATGGGGATTAAAACTGAAGGCTGCGAAATTGAGCTGTTATAAGCCCTTTGGGCTGCTTCGGTGCAGCTTCATTCCAATCACATGTGAAAGGAAGGGGGAAAGCTGATTAAGTGTCTGTGCTCTAGTGCTTAACTCCTTCAGTGCTTGATGATAAAACCCCTGACTTATTTGTAGAGGATAAAACTCAGGGCAATTCTACCCCTCTCCTCTCTCACTTCTTTCCCTTCCTTTCTGCCGTGTTCGCACGTAGCCTTTTCCTCAACCATCTGCCAGTAGGCCTGACCTTACAAGATGCTAAATGCCTTTGACATTTACTTATCAGCAGAAGTTAATAGTATTTAATACCATTAAGAAGTAGCCAACAACTTCCAGGACATGACCAGATAGCTCTGAGCATGAGGATATTGTTTTCCCTTCTCTGCTGCTGTTTCTCTTCAGCTATGGCTTCTGCTGATATTGCAAGGAGCTGCCTCTCACCTGGTTCAAGGCTTCGTGGGTTAGTAACCAGTCCCCCAGAAGGTATAAGGCAGAAATTTCCACCGATTTTAATGAAATGGGTTTGATGTGCCTGGTGCCTTCTTAATTGATAGGAAGTTGCAGGTGGGCTGGGGGACCTTCTCCTTTGCCATCAGAATGTGGCTTTGGGGACAGAAGATTTATTTATTGCCGACAGGTCCCAGGGAAGGAAGTTTGCTACCCGAGTTATACTCTGCACACTGGTGTGTGCTGGGACTCCTGCAGGCAGATGCTGAGCTGTGTCAGGGCTCATTACAGGCTGCTTTTGCTTCTCCTAAAGCAAATGGCAGAGCTCCTGGTTATGCGTGTAGTACACACAGAGGCAGTAGAAGCAGGTTGCTTATGTGTAAGAGTATGTCTTGAGTAAGCTGTCCCTCGAGAGGGTGACCTCTTGACTGGGTGCTTATGGCTGTGAGCATCGCACAGATTCTGCACCACGGTGAACACAGCTGTGATGGAAGGGAGCACAGGCTGGAAGACATTACAGGCAGGGGGGTTTGGGTGTTCCAAAGCAGTTTTCTCTTCATTAGGGATTTCATGTTTCGTTTTTTAGCTAATTCTATAGTATGCAGCTGAGCTATAGCATTAGACAAGAGGACATGCCTCCAAAGTTGTGCAAGTCCCTCTGGAGGGGGAGTGCAGTGCTGCCTGCCCTGAATATTCCCTGAACTTTTTTTCAGCTGTTGAACTGGTCTCCCACACAGGCAGCACTTTCAGATCTTTGTCCTGGGATCTGGGGTGTGTGAACAAGCACTGATCTGGAGGCAGTTTCTAATGCAAAATTCCTTCCCCTTAAAGCACAATATGATGATGTGAACTTGAAGATAAGCTTGAGTTCATTTAAATAATGGAAACTAACAGTGTGATGTAAACTCGAAGCATAGTTAATGTGGTCTTCCCTGCAGTTGTTTACAGTTATACCACAAATAGCAAAGTACTCCATGTCCTTTCCACCCCTTTGACGAGAGCAAAGTTTGTAATTTAAGAGTAGGTAGATACAAGCTTTTGACTAGTTAAGATTATATGAAGCAACTTTGCCAATGTGAGCCAAGTAGATTGTGGTGTCACGTTTTCTGCCTAAAATATACAAACTAGGATTTGGCCTGTGAAACGCCCAAATCCAAGGGAGAATTTAACACCAAGCTCCCTTAGAATGCTATAGCTCACGTGCCTGCACTAAGTGGTTTTTTTCACCAATATGCAATTGAGTTATACTCAGGTTACTGTGGTTGTTGAGCAGATGTCTAACCTTTTTTTGATAGCATATCAACCCATATCTGACTGTGATAGGGTTAATATGTGGATGTCTGCACACTGGTTTTATACAACTACTAGTAACTACTAAAAGCTGAAATGATCACTGAGACAGTCTGAAAAAGAGTGAAGGAGAGCCTCTCTGTTGTACTACTGACTGATAGAGACAACAGATTATCTAGACTGTGAGCCACTGTCTAGCTGTGGTTTCTTTCATACTGAAATCTTGTACATAACAAAGTTTATTTCACTGTGTAATATAGATATGTAAAATAATATTTTCCTAGAGATATTTTTGAAAGTTTAAAAAAAACCCTTCATAACCTTGCATTTGAAAGTAAGTTGTTATGCACGTTATTTTCCAGTCCTCTGAATGGGTTTATTTTTCATTCATGATCTAAAGTATATTCTAGGTCATAAAGTATAGAAACTGCTATAAATGTCAAATACTATGTATCTACAGGGTACTAAACAGTAAACTAGTTGTGAAAATATTTTTCCCTTGTGTCTGAAACATCAGAACTATGACACTTAGCCATTTCTCTCCTGAGATAGCCTGAATAGTCTGGCTTTGTTTTCTATTCTTTTTTTTCCACCTTTTTTGTTTTAATAAAAAAAGGACCAAATCTGCTTGGGAATGGAGAGCAAAGCTTCTTTGACCAACTGAAATCTTGTCTTGTGCTGGTCTTGGTGCTTCTCGGTACTGGTCATGCCGTTTGGGATAAATTCCCCCACAGGCACAGGGCCTTAGCAAAGAATTCCAGAGCTTGCAGTGCTGTGCTAGGACAGAGAGTGAAGGGGGAGCTTTCCTCACAGCAGAGTCTGGCATGCATTCTGCTGTGTTACAAAACTTCTGTGCTCCTCTGGCACCTGGGATACAGGTGTTTGATATTTGGAATTTTAAAATTTCCCCGCAAGCTATGTTTGGGAATTTACTGTCCCCTGGCATTCCATTATGTGTAAAAAGTAGAAGAGGAAGGGAAGCTTGGCACTGTTTATTTTGTCTGAAAGAGGCCTACCTCCATACAAGGATTTCTTATTCCAGCAGATAAAGATGCAACTGTTGAATCTTTAACAGGCAGGTCCTTTTCCCCTACCTGTTGGTTAGGCAGTGTTATTTAATAGGTGCTACTGAGCACCACTGCACACATTTCTAAGCAGTCTGGTTTTAAAGCCATGGACCTGTAATGACCTGGATGTGAGAACAGAAATTGCTGTAGAAGCACATCACAACTACTTGGTTTCTTGTCTTTGCTGTACTTTGCTCAGTTACTGTCTGCAGAGTAAGCTGGGGTTTCTGGAGCTTGGTTTTAAAAAAAAGATCTCCCGGGAAAACTGACTCTTTTGTGTATGTGTCTACTTCAGAACTTCTGCATAGATCACAAAAGAGAGTGGAAAGGAATAGATAAAAGTGCTCTTCTCTGCAGCTGCTTTAACATAGAGAAATGCAGGTGTGATCCCTCTGCAGAGGTTATGCTTCAGCAAAGGTCTTAAGCCTGTACTGAGTTTAAAGTTTTGAGTAGACCTTACCTGCCTGAGGCCACTTGAGAATCAGTAAGCCTATTCCTGTGCTTGAAATTAAGTGTATATTTACATTTCTTTGTGAATGAGGGTCTGGAATTTCAATTTGAGGTCTCTGGTGGGAGCATGGAGGATCTGAGGTTGCATAACCAACAGGGGGGAACAAGTAGTGCAGTGAAAGCTGTTTCTCAAAGGGCCTCTTGTCCAAAGAGAGCTCCTGGAACCCAGCCCAAACTTTGACCTCAGTTTCCCCCTGGAAATCCAGGAGCTGCACTGATTTGGTGAGAGGTGCGTTACACAGCAGTTGTAAGCTAAGCTGGTGATCTGCTGCAGATTTCTCCAGTATCTTTGTCTTGTCATGCTTGAACTTTCCCTTGCGTTTTTAACATTTAAAGTTAATATAATTTGTTTTGAAAGCCCTTTGATTGTGCAAACACTTAATCATCTATATGAATTTACTCATTTGGGCATACTTACTGCTGTGAATATCAATATGCACACGTGAAGGCTGGCAAGGCTGAGCCCCAGATGTGTAAACATAGCTCCAGCTAGGAAATGTAGATGAGCACTCCTATTTCCCTGGAGTATTGGTGTGTTTGATGCAAATCATTCCTAGGAAAAGGTGTTGTAGTAAAACCTACAATTATCCATTGATTGAGTAATTTTAAAAACACGATTTAGACATTCTCCTTCCATGGCAGTGAACAAAGACATAAATTGAAGACTATTTTGTTATCCTTGATTCTGTGTGAATGCAAGGTATTGATTACAGCAACTCTAGAGCTCCTCTGGCCAACATGGTAGGCAGCTGTAGAGTAGGCAGGGAAAATTCCCAAAAGCTACTTCAAAAACTGTATTTTCTTACTTGGAAAAATATATTCTTCAGACTGAAGGACCCTAGACTATGGAAGTAAACTTTGAATTGTTTTGTATAAATGAAACCTTAGGCAAACTCTTTTTGTTCATTTGATTTCATTATTCCACTCAGTACTATAATAGGTGATATTGTGTGATTAATCTGTTTCAGATTTTGAATGTAATGGTGGTTTTCTTTTTCTCTTCTCCTTTGGTTAAGTTTTACCAAAGGTCTGTCCTTGGGTATGTGAAGTGTGTTGTCGAGTGGTTTCCCGCCTGTGCTTTTCTAACAATTAACAGCACCAACCATAAAGCTAACAGCCATGTAGGAACAAATATTTTTTGAAAGCAAAATTTTAATTTTGTATAAGAGATCAGACTAGTAACTAAGTAGAGGTAGGAAATACATTGTTTCCAACAGCAGTTTCTATTTGTAAGAAATCTACTGTTAATTGGGTGTGCTTGACTACTCTTAAAAATCAGTCTGCAGTGATAAGGCCAGGAGTATTGTATCATGGGCTTAGACTTTCAGATTAGGCTTTTTCTTTAACTGTGAATAGGAAGAAATCAGGCTGATTTTGAACACCAGTGGTTTAGATGGTTCAAATTCCTTTGCATTAATACTGGATTAGAAGCTTTCTTTAAATGCACACTTGAAATTCCTGATGTTGTAACACTTCATGAAATCATCCACAATAAGAAGTGTAATCACAAATATGATTTTTTTCCACCATGAGCATTTTCTGTAAGCTATCTTTTGTCACTAAATGTTGAATTGTTAGTGCAAATATCTTCTTTTCCTGAGAAAGAAGTACACATCAGTGATTGTACCATTTCCTTCAAAATGAAGGGCATTGCATAGTAACTCAAAAGAAATAAAAGATTTATAGTATCTTTTACAATCTTTCTTTCTTTTCTTTGTTTTTTTGAATGGCATGTTTTTCTCCAGCTTTTTGAAAAAGTCATAATTTCTCATGATTGATGCATCAGACACAAAATAATCAATATTTGCACTGCCTTCACACATCAGATCAAAATCTAACTCTTTGGTTGTGTTCTTGCTACAAAGAGAGAGGAAGAATAATCTCTATGCAAGGCCAGACCATCAGATGCTTAATAGGTGATAGCTGTATAAATCCAATGAGGATCTGGCCCATAATTTAATTTTTAAGTGGAAAATTAATTCAGCAGCAGATCATATAGTATTAACTGGCACTGGGGCTTGTCTTGTCTGCCAGCAACTGCTAAAGGAACAGATGTAGTGTCTGCTAGAGGGAGAAACGAGAGAGCAGAACTCACAGAGTTTTGGGGAAATCTGTACAACTGTTCAGTTTGTGTGGTGGTTTGTCCTGTGGCGGGTCCATGGCTGGTGTGGGATCTAACTTCTACCCACACCAGGCTTAGGGACATTTCTTAAGGTGACAAGGGTTGTGTGTTGTGGTGAGATATAGCCATAGGGTAACCGTTCTTAATTCATTAAAGCCTTCCCCCGGGTGAATATTCACAATGGCAAAAACAGTGATACAACCAACAAACTGTACTTGTCCTCAAGATCCTGACCACAAGGAGCTATTTGAATCTCACACAAAAGGACTGAGTCAGCTCTGGCAAGAAGTTTGAGTGAAACCATCCTGAGGAAATCTAGTTGTAACAAGATGAGACTTCTGCTGAAACTATTGGCGGAGATTTGGCTGTTCTATGGGTGGCAGCTGCCCATGACAGCTGTCTTAGAGGTGTGAGAAAGTGAGACAAATTCTTACATCAGAGATAGCAGCTTTCAAGGCTCAGGGCTGCAGGTGTGAACTACCATAACATCAAATTTGTAGCTTTGGTTTGGACTTAGATGACTTTGAACAAGATGTGTGAGGCACCCAGCTGTGCTCTATGTGACTGCAAGAGTGCCTGAATTTTCAGGTGTCTGATACTAGATTCAAAAACATGAAAAACCAAAAATGTTATTTGGGTGACTGGATCAATATGTGAAAATCCCTGCTCAGTTATCACCCAGCACTGGAGGCCACTGAACTCTGAAGCTTCATAGTTTGACCTGGTTTTTTTGTGCGTTTGTTTATTTAGTCACCAGAGTGTTTTCATAATCTTGAGGTTCTGGGCCTTTTTTTTCACCCTGAATTTTCTCCAGGTACATAAAATAAAGCAGTCCATGTATTCTCTCACAGTCTGTGCCCATAGGGAGGGAGATCCTGAAGCAGGATTTCCCTCCCAGTGGCTGCTTCCAGAATGTATGTGACATCAGATACCAAAAAGAAGCATCTTGAAAAGGACATTTGCATTGCCCTTTTATGTCAGAACACACCTGAGCTAGAAATAGGGTAATGTAAAATGCATGTACAGGGACACAGACTGTGACAAGGTCTCTGCACTCCTGCCTGGTTGCTCTGAGCCACTGGACTTCTACAGAGAGGTTTTCTCTTCAGTTCCCTCTTCAATGCACTGTGGGTCACTTCAGTGCAACACCCATGAAGGTCCTCACCCCCACAAAAATCTGGAAGTGATGGGAAGATTGAATCCCCATCATCTCCAGGCAGAAGAGGAAATCAGTTTTCAGTCTTCATCCACCCTGAAATTCTGCTCAGATCTCTGGGATACTGTATAAAGTCCTACTGCCCACCACTAACACCTCCATAGTGATTGTGAAGGAAGATGCCCAAGTTTGAATTTGAGAGTGGTTGCCTTGTGCTTTTTCCGAAGAGCTCTGCACTGTGGCAGGAGGCAGTGCCTCGTGGCCAAGGGCAAGGGACCCGAGGACTAGAGGGGAAAGGAAGGGAACAGGGAACAGCAGACTTGCAGAATTATGGCAAATCCATAGGGGTGGAAAGGGCCTCTGCAGATCCCCTAGTCTACCCCTTTCTCAAGGCACATACAACTGCAGCAGATTCCTCAGGGCTGAATCCAGTTGTTTTTCATAACTCCAATTAGGGAGACAGAGGACTTCTTCAAGGAACCTTTAACCACTTACGTTGTGAAGGTTTTTTGTGTTTGAGTTTTGTCAAGGACCGCTTGATTATCCATGACACCTCTGCTTGACTTCTTGCACACAGGAATGGACCATTTTCTGTTTTCCAATCCAGTAACGCAGGTTGCTTGTCCCTCCTTCACCTGGAGGGTCAGACTCCCCTTGTAACCTGGAGAGCATCCAGTCAACCTCCTTTTCCTCATCTGTGTAGCTCCACAGCGTGCTGACCTCCTGCTGCAGCTCCTGCCCTTGGTCACAGAGGTGCTTCATCAGCACAGACCTGCAGAAGAGGAGCCCCAGGAGCACCCCTGAGACTGCGCAGCTGAATTCTCCCTGTGGCAAGGGCCCCAGCCCTCCAGTTGCTCTCTCACTCTTACTGAGCAAGAGAAGAAGATGGAAAAACTTGTGGGTTGAGATATAGACAGGGACATCAGTGACCCATGACTGTCACAGGCAAACCAGACACATAATGGGGAAAATTACATGTATTGTCAATTAAAATAGATTTCAGTGGTGAGAAAGAAAGAAAAAAATTAAACCTTTCCTCCCTTTCCCCTGTGACACCGAGGGGCATAGGGGTGGAGATGGGCTGTGGTTGGTCCCTCCCAGCCCCTCCTGGCCTGCTCCTCCCTCCTTCCCCATCTCCCTGTCCCAGCACAGGCCCTTCCCTGGGCTACAGGAGTGTCTCTGCTCCAGCGGGGTCTCTCCAGTGCTGCCTGAGGGGGATCTCTGCTCTGGGCCTGCAGCCTCTCCTGCCCTCCTTCTCCTCCAGCCCCGCTTCGGGGTCCCTCTTCTACTGCTCCCTCCTTGGATGCCAGTGGCACATCAGCACCATTGCTGACCATCTCTGTTGCTCTCAGTTGTGTTTCTGGCCCCTTCTGGGCAAGTGATGGCCCCTGTCAGCCACAACACACTGCTGGCCATGTGCCAGGGCCAGCCACCACACATCTCTCCCAAACACTGGATCCAAAGTCCAGTGGAAATTAAGAACTCAGAGCACTCTTTGGGCAGGAAGATCTGGCAGAGCTTGTGGGAAGGGTTTGGAGCTTGCTAGCAATCTATGTTGAATGATCAGTGAGACTCATTTGTCTCACTCTGGGTCACTGAGAACTGTGGTCAGTCCCTATGTTGAAACCAGAATTTGTTGCTTGCATTAAGTTAGTCAGCAGAAATTAACTGGGAATATTGACAATGGAGGACCATATAAAGTCTGTGCTCTCTAATTCTTCCTTTCTCCTGAGCTTCTTCCATCCTGTCCTATTCAGAAGAATTATTCTGGGACAAGCCCTGTTCTTTGTACAGTAGTTAGTGTGATGAGGTCTCAAGGTGTTTACAAAGTATTAATTAACTCAATCACCGGAGGGCAGAGGAAATGAAATGAGTATGTTCTGGACCATGAAATAGATGACTCACATCCATGGAAAAGGTTTAATTGAGCAAAACAGCTACACAAGTGTACCTGGCTCACCACAGAAATTGCACAGAGGAAGATGAGCCTCGAGAGAGAAAAGGATCGAGGCACCCTGACAGGGCACAGAGAAATGTGCGTAGTGCTTATGTAAATCGTGTCTGTGGAAAACAGGTCTCTGTACACAACTCATCCAGCTCCCACAGAAGGCAGCTGGCAGCGCTCCTCTTTACAAAGCTTTCATTAGAGCTGCTGCTCATGTCCAGTGGGGAAAAGGTGTTCTGCTGGGAACCTGAGCAGTGCATACACAGCAAGGAACATATCCGTGATGCCCAAAGGTGTTACTCCTTTCATGCAGTTTTGTCTTTGTGTTTTCTATGCTTTTGTTCCTCAGCTTGTCAAGAAAGCAATGCACCCTTGAAAGGGATGTGCAGAAGAGGGAAATGTTCAGTAGCAGGGCAGACTGGTGTGCACACTTAAGCTGTGGTGTTCTCCGCTGCAGTCTGTCCCCTGGAGCTGCATTCTGCAGCTCCCAGTGCGAACTGAAGAAATGAGATACCTGCACCCATACTTACAGGTAAATGGGAAGCTCACTCAGCCGTGTTTTCCTGGAAAGTGGTTTCAAACCTCTGCTCTGCCTAATGCAGAATGTGCTCTTGAACTTGAGCAAATGCTCTAAGCAGTGCTTAGGGCCAGACTCATTTGCATTCTCTGGATCATATCAAAACAGAAGTGCACTACCAGCAGGAAACAAGAAACCTTGTGGAAGTCTTGGAGCTACAGTGTTCTCTGGAGAAGTGGGACACCAAGGCTTCAGTTCTTTCAGCAGTTCAGGATGGCAGCGACAGGTCTCGTCTCTTCCATGTGATAAACACAGCAGCACAGCACTAAGCAAGCGAAAGAGACAAAATCCCATGGTGGACTGTTTAATGTCAGGCTCAAAGTGTCTCTGTAGTATCTGCTTGAGGTATGTTTTCAGGAGGCAGGAGTGCCCACAGCTCATGGGCATGCACACATGCATGCAAGATGATGTTTGGAGGTGTTGGGCCAGATCTTCTAAGCCCAGGAAGTCACGGATTCCACCTGAAATGTCAGTGGACAAAACTTTGTTGGTTTTACTATTATTATAACAAACTACAGCTATGACTGAAAGACACATCTGACTATCAAAAAGGTAGTTTATGATTATCCCCAAGGATAAAATAATTTATTCTTTCCATCCACAGCTCTGCATTTGTCCACCTTAAAGAGGCTCTAACACAGGTTTTAGGGCTGTTTACAGCCCTTGCATGTCCAGATACATCTCAGATCCCTAAGTCTAATGAGTTCCCATCACACAGATTAATTATACAACAAAGCTCAGGAAAGAAAGCTGTTAAATCTTAAATTAAGTTATTAAAATGTTACTTCAGAAATTCAATAGCTTGTAGCCTGTGGGAAGTGAGTCTTTAGGGAAAAACACCATTTTCAGGTGAGGTGGCACTTGGAGCACCTTATCATATTCATGGGGAGGAGGTGCTGACCCCTGCAGAGAAGCTGCAATTATAATGAGTCTCTTATCCAGTTATCCCAATACATTTGTGATGGAAGCTGAGGTACTAAATAAGATGCTAGCAGGATATAAATAATGAGGTGGTACATGGCTGTGTGTTGGAACTGAGCCACTAAAGCAAGATAATGGCAAAGGCACAAGCTTAACTTACATTGTGTTATTCCTGTGGGAAAGGGGGTGGGAGGATAATGCCACATGGAAAGCTGATTCCTCAACTTGTAGTGAGTAACATAACTCCATAGCTCCGCTTGTCTTTGTTCAGAGCTGGAACAAGCAGAGTTGCATTATTGCAGAGGTCTAGCCCTAGGTGTGAGGCAGGATTCCAGCTGAATGTGCTCTCAAAGTCTAAACATACAAAGGCCATTTCTGGCTTCACATAACTAAACTCATGCTGAGAAAGGGAAGAAGCTGCTGAATGCCTGGGCCTAGATTCATCAAAGAATGAATTAATCAATGTCCCACTGAAAAGGATTTGAACTTATGCATGACTGCTGTGATAGTCTGAGCCTATCAGAGTATACATTGTTTTATGGTGGTTTCTTGTTACTATGCAAGGCATCACTCATATTTTTAATTAAACATTTTAATGTAACACAGCGTGTATGTGTCTCATGGTACAGCCTAGTAAAGACTCAAGTTGGGGTTTTTAAAAAGAGCAGTGATTTTTTTAACCACCAGCACCATGCATTTTCAACATGATTGTGCTCTGCCCTTACCCTCTGCTGCAAAACCTGTGGCAAGAATTCCTAACAGGAACATCAACAGTCAGTTGTACAGCAGTGTGTGTTGTGACAGGTTTGCTCAAATATCTTTCACTGACATAAAGGAGTTTCAAAAAAAAATGACACTTGTGAATTTTCCCTATTTTGTAACTCTATACAGCCAGACTTACAGATTGCTGAAATGCTTTACTGCTTTGATTAAAGGGCAAAGAATTAAGTAAACTTCTCTGCTGATTTTAATGGAGAAAAATAGTTACTAGTAATCACATTCCTTTTTAAAGTACATTACACTGTTAACTGGCCTGGCCTCCCACAAGCTAAATCTATAGCCCAGCAAAATAAAAAAATGACTTTCCACTAAGACAGGATCAAGGATGTATTGTGTGTAGCTGATCACCGGTGAACTGCAGCAGAGAAAAGTGATTTTTTTTGTAAATGAGATGGCAGCTAATGCCTTGTAACTACTCTGTGCAATATTGCATGGCATTCCCCTTGTGACAAATTGAGTACGTGAGAGCACTGAGCTCCTTGCTAACTGAAAGGCTGAGGTTTTTTGAAGTCTCTGGTGAGCCTGTCAGCTCCTCCGTGATCACGGTAAAAAGGGACATCCCTTCACATTGCGTGTTAGAAACCAGATATTCCACGCAGTTACATTTGCAGACCATAGCTGTGACTGGCATAATGACTGCAACATACTTAATGTTCCAGTTGCCCCATAATGTGCCATAATGAAGAGTGAAGAGCTGGAGCTGGGAGGCAGCCCTGGCCACCTCTTTTTAGGGATCTGCTTAGAAAGGAAAAGTATTCCTTTAGTTCCCATCCAAAGTGCTCCCAGATACCAAATTAAAATAAACCCTCTGTTCTCTGTTCAGTTATGGCTTTTCCTAGATTCATGGCTAATTGTTCTGACCAGCAGTTTTCCTCAGGGAATCATTATTAGGTCTCTCTTGCCCTCCTTTTTCAGTCACTTCCTCTCCACTGAGCTGATGGTTTCTGTAGCTTGAAAAGGTCTATCCACCCTCTTTGCTTTAGCTCAGCAGCTTCCACTTCTCTCAGGGCAGCAGCAGGGTTAACTCACCACTCAGTAGCTCTGACAGAGCTATTGGAACAGTAGCATTGTTGCAGGAATAAAGGCATTATAAAAAGAATCATTCTTCAAATAATGCAGAGATTATCAGAATGTCTCACTCTACGTACCTTTAACAATTTCTACATGTAGACTGAGAACATTTCCTTGCTGTTCTGTAGGGCTTTTTCACCCCAAAGAGTCTTGAATCCGTAGCACACTCTCCCTCTTCTGAGTCAAGCTGGTCTTGCTCTAAAGTTTCTACTTCCCTCCCTGCCACCTTCTTGAACCACATCAAAGCAGGATATTTCCTCTGTGACTGAAGTTTTCCGGGTATAGGAGACTGCAATTCCTTTAGGGAATGTACTTCCTTGCCTGACCCATTTAACCGGGAACACAATTGATAGCAAAACCTGTAGGAGATACATAAATTCGTAACACTGATGAACAGTCTGTCAGTGCTGAAGATGCCCATAGCATCTGTCCCTTCACCATCTGATAGACCTTGAAAAATAAATGACATTGCAGTTGCCACAGGTGGTCCCATGACGAATATTTAGCCTGATTTCTTAGAGGTGTGAGCCTAAGTGACTGATGAGCTGTGTGTGCTGTTATGTGTGTGTTCTACCTGGGATAGCAGCTCTCCTTTTGGGAGAGGGCTAGATGAGGAATCACCACCCAGCACAGACACCAACATTGTTCACTGCTGAATTGAGCATTTTCTACCTCACTGCCTTGCAGGTTCCTCTGCACAGACACCATTCCTTGGGCGTGGGGATCTGTGCCAGCATCCCACCCCTGCACCCTTCCTGTGTGAAATACCTGATGCTCTTTAGCTGCTGCTTCACATTCCTGGAATAGCCTGTGGTTAAGGTGATTATAAAAACATTTTAAGAGGTCTTTTCTTTTTTTTTCCTCACAAGAAATTGTCACTGAGATTACAAACACCTTTCAAAGATACTTTCCTAAATATGCCACAGAGAAACAACAGATGATAACATTGCAAAGCAGACATGTTGTCTATGTCAAGATCCTCAAAGCACAAGATGTTCTTTCTTGGCCTTTTGGACTGCTTTTTTCCAGAGACTGTAAAGGGTTGAAAGAAATTCTCTGAAAGCTTTTGATGTCCTGATAAATAACCATTTCTTGTCTATCAGTAGCTGAGGTATATCAATGTATTAAGCTTATGAATGCTACTTTTGGCCTGCTAGCATGTAACTTTACATTGCACTAAGAACTAAGATTTTTCTAATACAGATGAAGTTCACTGAATTTGGTCATTTGTGTTGCAGGAGAGCATTTTGTGAGCCTGATGTTAGGCAGGCAAATGATGCACCTGGTCTGACAGGATTTCCTATCTATAAAAAAAGACAGACTTCTCTTAGAATTAATCCAATCACCCAGATGAGAAACCCTCAAAGGCAGCCTCAACGAGAAACAACACTTAGTTTGCTGGACCTCAACTTCCCACCTGAATAAAACCTATCACTCACATGTGGTGACTCCTTCCTTGGGAGAATTTTTGCATGATTTTAATATGGTGTCATTTAATTAAATAAAATCTACTTAGAAGATCATAAGCAAACTGCAAAAAGCAAAGACAACAGTAGAGGAAATGACAAGAAGGTTCATAAATGAAGTTTTTTTCTCTCATAGGAGCTTTTCATGATGAAAAGCCTCACAGTGCTAGATCATGTCCAGTAATTAAATACCTGTTGTACTGTGGCAGCCAGAAACAATAGCTACTCATGACAGTCACCCAGTAGAACATCCCCTTCTACAATGCAAATTACCAACATGAGTGAAAAACAGAGCCCTTGAAGATAAAGAGATATGGTACATGAACAAGTTCCTGTGAGGTAAGATAGGTGTGATCTTGCCATGGGATAAATGCGAGCACCAGGACAGCCCACTGCAGAGGAGCCTGTGTCTATCCTTTTTACACTCCAGTTTACCTTGTGCTATCTTGTCCAGCAAGTTGTTTCATGTCACTGGAAAAAGAAATCATTTAATACCTCCATGTTTGTTTTCCTTCTCAATTCCTTATTCAATTTCAGCTCATTAGGCTAAGAACAGCTTGAGACAACAATCTGGCTGGATTTTTCTCTCTCTGCTATGTAATGAGACCAGAGACCTCCATATTCTCTTCTGAACCAGAGATCTATGCGTACAAATGGCCTATGTGTCTTCTAGGTCATTTCTGTTTTCTATTACCACCATGCTTTCCCAAAACCAAAATGGAACAATTCTAGCTTGTCTGCTAATTAAGTGTAAAGTTGTCTGGATGTCTTTATTATACAAATTTAGTGTGCTCATTGCATGAAATATATTTTGCTTCCCCTTGCTTCTGATCTTATCAGATTTTGCTATATTTGTACTGTAATCTTTTCCACTCCTTTACAGATGAGAAGGAAAGGCCCAGACTATTGCTTATATAGAACATCAGTTTGTCAAGCATTTTGTGCATCCTCTGGGATTAGAGGAGCTATGAAATTGTATCATTATCGTCGCCTGCTGCATTACTGAACCACCAGGCAGGGCCTGAGAGAATATGCATGCATGTTTGTGCAATGACATTTTTAAGCCACCCTTTGCCTTTTCATTTCTTTACTTCCTGCATACTAATCTAGCCCCAAAGTATTCCAGGCTAGTGCCCAGAACCAAAACTTCCTTCTCTGTTTTAAACAAGGATTTTTTCAGGTATTTGAGCTATTTCACCCAAGCCCATTATTTACAGATGGGAGAACTGTTGCTTTTTGCTTAGACACATTCACAGCTTCTGAAGAGAGAGGCAGACTTGCAGACTGCTGTGAAGTGATTTGGGTTTCAACCTTTGTCTCCACAGCATGCCTTTGAAAAACAGGCCACTTGTAGACACAGAATTCATCTCTGCAAACACTGAAACGTGCACATAAAGATAAATTACAACAGCAGAGCCATGACAGCATAGAGGCCTTACTTAAAAATGTGGATAGGCCTGGAAGCGCTTTGTTTATGACAAATTCAGGTTTTCCACTTTGTTACAGCAAAACAAGTTTTAGAGCTAAGTAAGCCCCAAGCTGACAGGAAACTCATAAGCCTGTTAGGGAGGAAGTGCACTTGAAAGAACACTCTGACGCTCTGCGGAAGTTCCTGCTTCTTTGTAAGCCTACACCCAAAAAAATGCTTCTGAATCAAGAGTCTGAAAATGAACGATTAAGTGATAAAACCTCATCTCAGTGTTTGCTGTTGCTCCAGCTCTGCCTCACCAGGGGATTCTCTCCCTGTTGGTCCCGGGGGACTGCGCAGAGAGCTGGCACTGAAGGAAAGCTGTCGACACTAGTGGCTCCTGACAGGGTGTGACTGTGCTTTTGGACACAGCCCTAAACAAACAGTGGTGTCAAACTTACCGGCACTGCAAGGGAAGTCACCATGACGCAGCTAGTCATGCTAGGCTGGGCTAGGCAGGATTAACTCTTCCCAAGGCAAGGCATTTTCCTCTTCCTTGTTGTTCACATCTGAGCAGAGGCTTCACTCACCCACTTCACATTCTACCTTTCCTCTTCCGTTAGCCCGGTAACCAGAGAGGCAAAGACTTCCATGTATTGACAATATGTGGTTGTGGAGAGTGTGGGAGGTTTCAAATCCCTCATGCACTCTGCAGAAGCACGAAGGTTAAAGCAATGTGAACGTTGCAAACCGAGCAAACTGAGGAAACAAGGTTCCAACAGCCTGCCAGCTCTGCTGATGTCCTATATATTTTCTGCAGGCTAATGTTGTGGCAGGCTGGAATGCTGTTTTGAAAGATGAAAATAGGGTGATTGCTTACATTGTATCATGAAATGTAATTCTAGATAGAATTTCATAAATTTGTACAAAACTTTCTTGTTCATATTTTTAAACTATAACGTTATATGTAGCTTCTGAAAAACAAGATGTATAATGCAAATAAGTGGTGTATAATGTTAGAAAGGGGAATAGAGATCTTGAATGGAAAAAAAAGGAGTTGGGTTTTTTCACACAAACATGTTTTGAATTTGTGGATGGTTTTGCCTGTTTTTTTCAAGAAGGGAAATTACAGTAATTTCCTGCCAATTTACTGCCACTCTTAAGACCATTATTATAGGATACTGCAGTTAGTGTTTTGTGACTTAATAAAGAAGCCCACCTACAAATGGGGCAAAATATATATTGTAGATTTTAAAGTGTTATATTAACAAAAATGTTTTGCAAATTTGAGGAAAGGACAGAGGAACTGAATTTCAAGAATTTAATTTGCCATTCATTGGTCTTTATTCTCTTTTGGCTGCAAATAAGACGTCCTACTGTGGTGCATGAGAAGAAACAGAGATAGAGAATATGAGTCATTATTCCTGGTATATAAAAGCAAAATGAGTGAAGTTTGTGATCTGGACTTTGATCTCAAGCAGCCATTTTTGCTTTAGATAAGTTTTCAAAAGTCTGTTATCATTTTGGGCTGTGTGATAACTAGTACAAACTGTTTACTTAGCAAGCAGAGCCTGTTTCAAGCAATGCTGAGAGGGATTTCTGTTCAGGCACTAACGTACACTTCGATATCTCTGATGGAGAAACAAGAATACAGCCTAGCCAAAGACAGGGGGTATATTCTAATAGAGGCCAAATGGAAGCTACTGCTGCAAGGAAAGGGCATGTGGAAGATATGATTATTTATTGATAGCAGTGCCCACTATTTCATCTCTCTGAGTCAAAGATCCTATATTCATGTGAACTAAATCCAGTGCAATCTTGAAATTAAGATTTTCTTCTTTCCAGTTTCTCACAGAAGGATCATCTGCTAATTGGAAAGTGGGATGGGGAACAAATAAGATGCAGATGTGTACACAGAACTAAAATTTTGGCTTGAGGAAGTGTCAGTCTTGTCCAGTGGCTACATGGAAGTGTCACCATGGATAATGTGAGCAGTGTTGTGCCATTCATGTACAGAAAGTTGATGTGAGATCAAGGAGCAATTCCAACACTCAGATTTGGAAGAAATTGGACCTTCTCAGTTAAACATTAACAGTTACACCATTCAACGCAATTTCCCTGGCTAAACCTCCACAAAACGGAAACACTCATCAATAGGTATTTTCACAAACATACCAGGTTCTGAATAACAAGCTGAGTGCTATGAATAAGGACCAAGAGTGTTAAATTCTTCCTTCAGCCTCTTGCACTGAACTCTTGTAGCTGTTGGTAGCCCTGAGAGATTCTGCCCTGAGATTAGGAAAGGGAGCAACTAAACACCCTTGTTTTCACATGTCAAATAGTCACTAAATGCAATTATGTTTTTCCTGTTCTCTTAAGGAAATGTACTACTACAACAGCTTTAGCAACAGGTAGACACTCCTATTGATTTAAGCAATGTTTTATCAATACAATTTTTCTGTATTAAATAACAACAGCCTTTGGCAGAACTGGTCAAATGTTCCTCCTTCTTGAAGAAGTATTCATCTCAGATGCAAGCTTTAAATGAAGAGGTTAAAATGTCAACAATTCACGAAGTAGAAAGAAGATTGAGAAGGTGCCCTGTTGTGTACTCAGTGTCACTGAGCCTATTGTGGAAAGACAAACCATCTTCTGCATTTGGGGCTTGCCAAAGTATGCAAAAACGAGTCTGGACTGGCTGGAGTTGAAAGGAGGTTTGGGTGGTGTGAATTCACTTGTTTGGCTCAGCCTTGCAGCACAGAACCATTTTAGTGTAGAAATTATGAAGTGTTCTGCATGGACCTCAGACTAGCAGATCCTCCAGACTAAGACCAGCAATATGTTAAACAACAAGTTTTAAAGGCAGAATTCAACTGGAATAGTTTGAAACATAAGCAACAGAGACAGTACAAAATACATTGTTTTTCAAAGCAGAAAAGGTTCCCTGAGTTTTTATTTATTCAGCTCTTTCTGCGAACAAAAAGAGTTTTAAGTTCAGGAGAAACATCTATATTCTTGCACAGAAGCACTGTGTATGTGTCTGAGAATGCAAAAGTGAAAGTGATTGGGCACTGATTGGTAATAAAGGTGAAAGTCCACCATTCATTTTCCCTGCCCACAGTGGAAGAAAGAACAAAGCAAACAATCAGAATTAAAAGCCAAGTTAATTAAATTCCAAACACCTTTCAGTGTAATAAATTACTTCAGAATTAGTAGCACAAGCTAGGAAATTTATTACTAAAAATAGCCTTTTTTCAGCCTCCCTAGGTTTTCTCAGTACTTAGCAAAGAGGAGCAAACACATCCAGAGGGCATTTTGGATCTTAGGAGAACTGAATTATTTTCTCATATGTACTCAATCTCTTTCCTTTTGTCTCTGTAGATATATAAATTTATGCATACACAGTCACACACACACACACACACACACACAGACACAAGAAAAGATTTATATGTGTATATACACGTCTGTGTGAGCATATAGGTTCCACACACATTTTTGTGTGCATGTGCTGACAGTCCCCTGCAAGCTGCACTCTGAATCCAAGAGCGTCGCCCACACTTACATTGGATAAATCCAATCATGGAAGTTTGACAGAGCGAATTATGATTCTGCTCTTTCACTGTTTTTATGACTGTGCTGCATAGAGGAGTTCCATCTGACTTACACTGATTTACTTCTTATTAGTAAAAGGCCTTGAAAATAAATCATATCAGATAATATCACAGAATCATGGAAGCACAGAATATTCTGAGTTGGAAGGCACCCAAAAGGATCATCTTAGAATAATATTGATATGGTTTTAAATAGAAGCTGGTAGTTAAGTAGTTAACACATGGTTCAGCAAACTAAATATCATACCTGGGAGATATGTAGTCACATCTTAAGCTCATGGAAATGAGCCCAAGACACCAGTCCTCCACAGACTAGTTGAGGGACTGGTAAGAGCCTCCCTCGATCAGCATTTGGGTTTCCCTACATGTCCCTATGGGACCATTTTGCCTCAGGTTTTCCTCTGCAATGCCCTTAGACCAGGCAGACCTCTTCCTTCCAGCCTGGGCTGTGCCCTTGGTTCTCTCTGACCCAGAGGTGGCATTTCAGCTCTGTTTTGAGCATGGTGGAGAAAAAAAACCTCTGCTGATACCAATGTAAAATGCATGAGCATTACTGAGCCATATGCACCCTGTGCAGTGCTCAGGGAAGAAGGCTTAACCTCCCACATGCAGGAGAACAAGATTTTGACTCCTGTTTGCAGGTCACTACAAGGCTTACAGCAGAAAGTAAATATATATCCTACTGCAGTCACAGACAAGCTTGGGCTGGAGCTGCTCCATCTCAATCAGATAAACACAAAACATTTTACCTTTTAGTAACAATATGGTTATCACAGTGTGACTGTTATCGTTGAGTTTCACCATCTTTTAAGATTACTAAATATAACCAGAGATAAACAGGTAAACTGTGTCTGCAGTTTGCCTGCATAAGAAATACCATGAACATCAGGAGTGCCAGGCTTATCTTACTGCAAATACTTATCCAGTTACCTAATGCAGCTCACAGGCTTTAAGGGAATTCCTTAAATTGTGGTGGCTGAGAGTCTTGAGTAAAAAGCTCTGTAGCTGCACGTGTTCTCCCTATACAAGTGGTTAATATTACATTAGAGTCATTCCTGTCTTTCCTCACCTTCTAGCTAAAAATTCAAAGCAGGTTGGCTAAAGGAGAGCACCAAAATTGGGGTGACACACATACCCCTGGAGTGTCAACTCCACATCCTGATCATAGTCCCTAGTTTTCATGTGGCAGACAGTGATTTTTAAGCGGCACTGGCCAAAATCAGCTTCCTCATCTTTCCATGCAAAGGAGACTGCTGGGCCTCAGAGATTATGTCCAATCCTCCACTCAGAGTCACCTAAAGAACAAGGAGTAAATACCAGAATATGGGTAGATACGATTTCCACCAGTGGTAGTTGCAGTTCTCCCCATTCTTTTAATATACTCCACCAGAACGAGATGGCTCTAGGTTATGAATTATTTGCTTTGTTTTACTGCAGGGTAAGCCTGTATCTGCTGTGGAAATCTATAGACACCACAACAATTTTCACCCTGGTGTCTATAACTTAGATTTATGCTCTAGTAGCTATGGTTAAATGATAGAAGAGCCATCACTACTACTACCACTGAGTGGAGCTGGTTACTTCCAGTGTCCATGAACAAAATGGGATTCTAGTCATGGGAAAACAATAGATGCAACTTATTTTTCCTGATTGTATGCTGCCTATTATGTCATTCTCCTCAATGTGAACTTTCAACTCAGGTTATCTTATCATGCCAAAACTTTGATGCCTGAGGAAAAAAAAGAACATTTAGCTTGATAAGGATTCTGTTCAGGCATAGAGGTGACCTCTAGCTACAGTATAAATAACCAGGTCACACACTGGAGTAGATTCTTCTCTGTAACTCCTCAGAAATCAGGAGATGCTGAAAAAACAGCCAAAACAAAATGCATAGGTGGTAAAGCTCTAAGAAGGTAAAGGTTTACTGAGCATATCTGAGCTGAAATGGCTTGATGAATACTTCATGAACTGATAGGCAAGTGGCTTATCTCTGTCACTAGTGAGTTACTTCTCTGTTAACTCCCTTACTCCGTAAAGATGGTTTCATGTGTTTCCCTTTGTCTTTATTAATGTTTCAAACTGATTGCTGGAGTATTTCAGTTTGTCCAAACCTGAGCCACTTTCACTCTATTGATATTAATTTAGTTTTTTAGCCCATTAGAATCCTTGCTGTGTTGATGTACTTTTTTCTTCTCCCCCTGTGGGTGAATCATTTTCTAGGAAGCATGGATATATTTAGTCCAGCACATAAACAGGATATGGCATGCATTGGTGCTCAGTGGCTTTAGTACATCAAATCTAGTAATGGACATAGTGAACTGGACATCTGTTCTGAGAAGTCCTAGCAAGGCAGCAGAGAGGAGAGGTCATAACAAGCCAAAAACCACCCCCCCAAAAAGTGAGCACTCACCAGTCGTTCTGAGATGGCCTTTCTTGTGCTCCTTCATCCTCCTTTCCTAGCTGCTCATAACCTGCTGTATCACTTATCAGCCCATCTCAAAACTTGCCTTTCCTCTTGATTTAGACTTCAGTTCTTGATTCTTCCACCCACGTCTGTGTTAATTTGCCTCCCTCATGTTGAACAGAGAGCAGATCAAGGGCTGTCATTCTGCTCAGCCTAATCTCCAAGCAGAAAATGTACAAAAACAACCATTTCAGAAACTCACTCATTAGTCAGCGGAACCACTGTCTTGGTAATGGCCAGGGAGAACACACCTCTGTCGCTGCACCCACACAGGACAGTGACAGTCACCTCAAACAGACCCTGTAAGCCAAGAGACTTCTCAGCCCCCAAGGTAAAGTTTGGGTTCTGGTAGCCTCAAAATGGCTGTGCAATTTTCTCAGCAGCACGTCAAACAGCACCACACAAAAGAGGGCTTCTAAGCTAGAGCTGCATCTGTAGCAGGCTGTGGTGAATGCGCTGTGCTGGGCATCCTTCAGCTTGGTGCCCCCGTGTCACTTCCTTCACCTCCATTTGCCACCCGAGAGGTACCATCAATCTCCTTGCATATAGCAAATGCTAAAGGATCCTAACAGACCAAGTCCCTGTTTGCTTCGTGTGGATGATTAGCAATACTACACTACGTTTTGTCATGTATTCTATGTTGTAGCTGATATCCTCCAGCAGATAAGGGCAATGGAGTATTTGGTAGAGCTGCCAAGGGCTTCAGGAAGGAAGCTGAAGAGCCCATTTTATTCAACATGAAAAGCCTTGCAAAAATCCTGGCAAGGTAAGGGATTAAATTGAATCAGGTATCTTGCCACAGATGTTTTTGAGGCACTGAATGACTGCTCAGTGCATGTGCTCTGCTGGCATGGAAAAGTGCACAGCTTTATAGTACAATCAGCATCAGCATCATCAACCTCTCTCTTTAAAGAACACGTCCTGATTGAATCCTCATGAGGGATTTATGTGCCTTTCTCTTAAATAATGCACAGCTTTGTAGCTTGTGCAGTTTTTAGGAAACACTGGCAACCTGCAGTCAGAAGAGGCAAGGGATTCTTTGGAGACAGCTGTTTTCACATATTTTCTGCTCCTGTTCATGTTCCCAGTTCAGCTGTAGGGGAAGCTGATACTGTAATTGATACGATGTAAAAATTGCATAGCACACATGTATGCATACACGCATCCTCACTCTAAAGACATTCACATACATACACACACACATAATATCATATATTCACACATTTCTTGTCAGGATTGAACTTCTGGAACAGAGTCTTTGCTGAATTTGTTGCTCCGTGTGTCAATTGTAAAATAAAAAGTGCTGTTCCACGAAATCACCTGGACACTCATACCTCATCTATCAGCTCTCCTTTTCAAGTGTCAGGAACTTGACAACTCAGTGACCATAGATACATAGGATATGTAGGGTTTTCTGTAGTCCTTTTATGTATGAATGTACCTCTACATTTAAAGTGACAGATCTCCAATTGATATATTGATTAATAAACCAATACTGCTCTGCAGATGCCACTGAATCTCTCTTGATTTACATTTGTAGACCAGCTGGTCTGTGATATACTATGATGTACGCAAGCCACAATATTGTGGTGCAGCATTACTTAACCTTTTAGGTGTAACTTAATAAACAGACAGAGTGGCAAAACAGAATAAAAAATGCTGGACACTAAAAAAAGATTAGCCTAAGTCTGGCCCACTATAAATTCTGTGTACAAGAAGAAGTGCTTTTTCTTTTCTTTTTTTTTTTAATTTACTTTTCATTTTACTAATATTTCCATTGTTCAATCTAAAGATTATTTACTTACCCTGATCCAAAGCAGAACTTCAGAGTGAAAAGAAAACAAAGATATTTCACATTCCTCAAACTGGATCCATTGTTTAAAAGAAACCTTCATGTTGTATGTTCAGCACTCACTGTGACTCACTGTGAATACTGTTTGTTACTCGTGCAGGCAGAGATTAAATATCTATTTTGACTCCAGTCACAGTAATTTGAGGAATGAAATTCTGTTTGGGAACAGAAGATAACACTTCATGAACGGGTTGATTATAAAAAAGAAAGACAGTGAAACATAGCAGCTGTCTGAAAGCATATGGAAGTTCAGAAGGTTAAAAAGGTTGAGCCACTATTTTCTCACAAATAAGATTGTAGATAAAGATAAACAGAAAGCAATTTTCTCACTATCTGTGGCAGTAAACATTAACACCCTATGAAGTGCCGTGTTGCAATCTCTGAGACCAGGAACCATACGTCCACAAGACCTGTAAAAGTTCTCAGCAGAGCACTGTATGCCCAAAGCTGGGCAGCATTGTGGACATCTTCAGATTTTGTAATAGAATGAGGAAGTTAAACAGAAGATTAATACCCCAGCTAAAAACCAACATGAACAAGTACTTTGAAATTACTTGGAGACCATGCTTCAGTGCAGCTGTACTGTGTTAGTGATGAAAGACTTCAAAGTTTTATGTGACAAAGGGAAACGGAACTTGACCAAAAGGTGCTGGATCAGTAATGCCAGAAGAAGGAGTCAGGATTCAGGGACACACAAAGTGACTTAATAAACAAAGTAAAACATAAAACCAGCTCTGAAGACCATGAGTCATGCCCCAGGTTCTTCTGTCTCTAGTGTAAGAGTTCATTTTATATGAGCTTGTACATGTGAATTATCTACAAGTATCACATCAACATCAAGGGCAGGACAACAGGTGGTAGACATCAATTGGCATCTGCCCTGAGGGTGGTCTCTACCTTCAGATAACACAGGGAAGGGGAAAAGGTAATTTTTTGTTTCAAGGAAGAAAGGCAGAGGAGTCAATGTACCCCATATTGTAAATAAAAGCAACCACAACCAACAAAGCAGTGGTGAAACTAGTTAGTTTTAATGGAGGCTCTAAAGGCACTGCATTTCACCCATCAGTAACCATTCATACCAGCAGCACCAGGCTGAACCAGGCATCTGTAGAGATGGGCTTGTTCCCACCAGGTGGATGTTGTCCATGTGAATGCATTGGTACCCATTCCACCACAACAGAAAAGGCAAAATCATACTGTATCTGGTAATGGTGTTCTCAGGAAAACAAGGTTAAACTCAGTGGAAAAGAAAGAAACTAATTTACAAGCCTTTTCCATGCACTGAGCCTGAAAAGTTCATGAGCAGAGCGACTCAAGACCCTTCACCTCTCTGACAATTATAAAGGTAGAAGTCCACAAATCTGATAAGCATGGCAGTCCCCAGATTGAAGGTTTCCTGGAAATGGAAGGCAAATGCCAAAAGTTCTGTAAATGTAGCGCGGTGTATGTGATAACTGAGCAGAAGGAGCCTGTCTGTGCAAATGCTAAGTGGGGTTCATACACCCTGAAACTTTACAGTAAACCAGGAAAGATTCATTAAAATTTTACTTGGGTTGAGATTAACCTCACCTCAAACAAATAGGATCCTGTGCACTCCTCAGCACTGGAGATGTCTCCCCTTGGGCACCACAGGTTCAACAAGGGGTCAAAGTCACAAGCATCACTTCTCTATCTGCCTCACTCTTATCATAGCAAAGCTACTCATATTAAATTATCACCACAAATTCATCAGCATCTGAAGGAATATTTTCTGTGATATGGATGCACAAGACAAGTTTAAACCAATCCCTACAAAACTGGAGCAGGCTATACATGCGTGAGTGCAGGAAATTATGTAAATCATTCTAATAAATGAATACCTGGAAGATTTATAGGAGCACTAATCTCAGGAAAAAAATGGCTCACACTTTTATGGTGATGAGGCATCACAGATAGCTGGGAAAAGAAACCAAAATCTCATCAAACAAATAACACAAACTCTTAAATCCAGGGAAGCAGAGCTTTCTGTAGAGCTCATGCATAAGGGGGTAGACATGAGAAAAATATGCCTTCATATTTGAAATGGGGAGAAAAGGTGATAGTTTTAGCAACCTCCACAACCCATGAAAGCTCAGACAGATCTTTGCTGCTGGAGACCAACCACAGTACTTGACACAAGGAGTCTATGGGCATAAAGACTTTCTGAGCAACATGGCACCTTCACATTTCCCAGTAGCTTCCTAGAGCTGAAAATGATTAGTGAAACCCTGGCAACAAAGCTTGTTCATTAGCTGTGTTCCTTCCAAAATACAGAACAGGAATTATGACAGGAGCAAGTGCAGCCCAAGTGTTGATGATGTAATAGAAAGCAAAACTTAGTTTGGATTTATTCATCCTGGTGAGAAGGGAAAATACTATGGAAGCAAAATCCCAACTTTCTTGTTTAAGTGGGTTTTGTAGTTTAATGATGCAGAAGCTGCATGTAAGAAAAGCTGGCCTCATATCTTTCAGATCATGTCTCTAGATAAATCCTCCTAGAGACCATTCTTATTGGTTCTAGTAAGCAGAGTAAGTATGGATTTGATATCCATATGCCTAATTCCCCCTCTCCAAGCCCCTGCCCTCAGCACAAGATGTTCAAGCCCACAACAGCTGCTCTGTGCTGGTCCCAAATCATTGCCAGGGCAATCTGTGGGCAACCATTCACTGGTATGGGCCAACCCCACACTAAGGACTGTGCTCATCCCAGAGCAGAACGGGCCTCTGTGGGACAGAGCATGGCCCTGTGCCATGGCACTATTTTGTCTGTGAGCATCCAGGCAGCTTTATAGCCTCTTCAGGCTGTGAACACATTCCAGGGAAATCAGGCTGGGGTTCATTCGCAGCGTGATATCTGAGCCTTTTGTGTGATGACCACGAGCCAGTGCCAGAAGACTGAAAGAAGCAAGGAGTGCCTTCAGAGCAACATCCCACAGGTGTGGAGAGCTGAGACTCAACTGCAAGACTGCACCTGGATTCTACATTGAAAGTTCAGTAAAGTGTTCAGCAGGGTTATCAAAGTTAGGCAGCTGTTTGGTGTAGCAGAGCCTCGCCCCTTTCATTTCCTGTTTTTAATTTGATAGAAATTACACAAACACACACATATCCACACACACTGGCCATAGCTGGTTATGCAGCTAAGTAATTCAGCATATTCTGGTGTGTTGTACTGGAACTCTGAGACCTTTTCAGAGGCTCTATTTAAAAACTCTCTGGACAACGATACATACATGGACCCACAAGCATTAGTCCTGCAAACATTTAAGTCACATACACTTCTTTGACTGCATATTTCAACAAAAATATTACAAAATTTGCCTCAGCTAAGCAGATAAAATTTAGCATAACTATATGCAGTATTTTATACAAACACTGACAACATCTGGGTGAGAAAGGAACTGGTTAAAAGGAAGATGATTTTTGTGTTTGATCAGAAGATGGGCAGCTGCCTGAATCAAATGCAATGATGTATTTGTCTCTGTAGGACTGATTTTTGCTTTGGGCAAAGATTTAATTTGATTTAAATCCTTGATTGAGGGAGTCTGCAATAGATGCTGCAAAGGGAAGTATCAATGCTTATTACCATTTATGCAGCTTCATTTCAGCACTGCTGGAGAAGGGAGCTGAATCAGTCTGTTTAACTACAGTGTCTACTCCTTCTTTACAGAAAAAAACCCACAAAAATTATACTTTTGTATGATTATTAACATCATAAGTGGATTTCCAATTTAAGTAAGTTATCCAGGAATCCACAGAACAAAAAATGTTGTCATCTGCAGCGACCATAGCAGAAAACATATTTTAGATAACTCGGATGATAACATCCTGTTTCCTAAGGTGCCATTTGGGTAATTCACTGTTTGCAAACTGAATGGTTCCAGTTGCTTATTCAGAGAGTACCTGACTCACATGTGCCATTGCTTGCATAACTTTCATCTTATTTGCAAGCCAAGGTTGCATGAATACAGAGCATTTCACTTCAGTCACTGTTTCTTTTAGGAGACGCTCTGTCCCTGGAAATGGAAATGACTCGATTTAGTGATTAACCATCAAAATAAATTCCCTCTTTATAATCTCCTAGGGAAATGGTTAATCACTTTGACCAGTATACTTTCAGAACAACTAATTTCAAAAAAGAGAACAGAATAGCCAGTGTCTCTAATACAGCTATAGAAAATGCAAACTGGAAAAATTTATAGAAAGCCTCTGTTGCGTTAGAAATCCTTCTGTCCTCTGTATCTCAGGTGTATCACTACCTTCAAAAAAGCAGCTCTCTGCCTCCAGCAATTCCCTTCATAGTTCTTCCAGTACTGGGAAACCATGCTTGGTGAGATTGGTTTTCTTCCTCTAGGACATTGTGATATAGGAGTGTTGTTTTATGCATCTTTATTTCAATAAATAAAGTCGATCATTGCTGTGTTTGCTTTTCTGGTTTCAGTATTTTTACTGTGTGTAACAGATGGAGCTGCTAGCAACACAGAGAGATAAGGTTGCTTAACGTTTCCCATGCTAAGTCTCTGTTTTCAGTTGCTTATATCTCATTTTATCCACTTGGGTTACAGCATTTCATGCTTGCTTTTTGCCTCAGATTGATTTTTCCTCCCTGGTTTTCAGTACATTATTCTGTTACTTCTGAGAATGAAAAAAACCACAAACATTTAAAAAAAACCAAAAACCCACCATTGCCTGAAATAAATACATTTCCTAATGTTAATTTCTTTCTTCTAAGGTCTTTGCATTTGGGACAAGAGTGTTGCATTTTGGTAGGAAGGTTGTGGTGGGGGGAATTAAATTAGCAGGTTCACAGCTTCTAATCCATGAGCTAATCTCACTAACAATAAAACCACTGTGAACAAAGCATGAACCTTCCTCTGTAAAACTGGCTTTTGAGCTCTGTGTTTTTAGAAAAATTAGTTGAAAGACATAAAAAAAACTTGGAACTAATACAATGACAGCAAAAGCAAACCAGAAACTTATATAGTCACACGCACAAATATCAATGGAACAGATCACAGCCTTATTTTTTGAAGATATACAGCCATGACCCAAAGATTTTAGACAAAATGCTACTACCACCAAAATAGTTGGAATATTTTCCTGATGACTTTGCTGGGAAAACTGTTGTTTCCTTGGTGAAGCTCCCTGAAACCTTACATTTTAAGTAAAGTTATGCAGCTCAGACTGCTCCTACACAGAAAATAACAGCTTTTGCCTTCCATGCTTCCACATCCTCTGCACGCACGCCAGTGCAGCAGCAGCTCCTACTCTGTCCTCAGCCATTTCCGGGCTTCACACAAGCACTTGGATGTCAGAGAATTACTCTCTGCAGGGGCAGCTGTTTTCCACACTGTTTGTCTGAACACCTTTAACACTGGCTGGTGAGAAAACCTCCGGTGCTGGCAGTGCTTAGTCCCTGAACAGCAAGTGCTGTGCCAGTGCCCAGGACATTAGCTCTATATGATATATATTTCTCTTGGAAATGAAGATCCCCCCAGGGAATGGTAGCTTTAATAATGCCTGCAAAAAAAGAGTAAACTAATCAAGTAAGATTTGTCAAGTAATTACTCTAAGAATTGGTCTACACAACTGAAATTAATCAATTAAAATAATTAGCCTTACAGTTTGTATGTCTGGCTAATTATACAAACATTTACCATGCATATTTTCAAGCTAAACTTCACTAGCTTCCATACAGAAATCCCCTCAGTATAAGAGATTGTACCACAGATTACAGAGTTCACATGTTTAATATATGTCAATATATTTTCAAGGACATTTACATAATATATGCAAATGTATTGAAGAGTCTTAGCTCTTGGAAATTCTAATCCCATCCTTATCATCTAAGTCATACACAGCAATATGTGATGTGGGTGTTGTTTTTTTTTTAATTTTAACTGACCAGCTCCTCCTCCAGTTTAACTAAATTAGTGAGGCTTCTGGAATCTGCTCCACAGGGGACTCTGCTCTGGGACTGCTTGGGCACTGGAGCAAAGGCAGGATGCAGCTTGGTTATTAAATGAAGTGGTTCACTGGATACATGGTAAAGTTAGAAATCCACAGTCTTTGCTGCTTGCCATTTACCTTCCAGTTAGCAACCAAGGTGTTGGTCTCAGCCTACAAAATCTTGGATGATTTGGGCTTGGTCAGAAGGGATAGTTTTACTCTCCTCATGACAAATAGCTGGAGTAGTGCCTGGAGATCAAGCAAAATGCACAGGATTAATTATATTATGTGAACTGAAAGGGATATTGGTCTCCAGGCAGGCTACCATGCTCCCATATTCCAAGAACTGCTACAAAATACCTTGTATTAGCACATACATTTTTCGTTTCTTTAGAGCTAGAGTAGTGGAATTTGAGGTTCAACTTTTCAGCACTGAACCAGCCTTCAATAGCAAAGTCCTGGCGCAATGTCACAGAATCATGGAGCTACAGATTAGAATCAAAAATAAATAACCTCCTGTCAGGTCCAGTATTTAGAGTCAAATGGGAACATCTCACCTTGCTTTCTCTTTAAGTCTCATTAAGGGAGTCAAAATTGTGTAAACAAGCCAGTCCAAATGCTCCCAGGGCACTTACAATTCTCAATGCGAGATGGACAAACCCCAACCTCACTTTGAGACCTTTGTGCATTTTCTGCTATTGCTCTGGCTCAGCTGGTCTCTGCGATGGAAAACCTGTTATTAGGTAATTAATTAATATTAAGTAGAATGAAAATGCTCCAAATGTAAACTTGAAAATATCCCTTAGACTCTTCCCAAATGCCACTGGGGTTCCCACTGGAGACATCACGGTCCCTACAGTAGCCTGTCACTACTGATTATTGTCAAGGCACTGAACACACAGAATTAATCTGTGGCATGCAGCAGGGAAGAGAGCTCCAGTGCAAGCTCTTCCCCAGGCTTCAGCCCTTCAGGGACAGCTGCTCCTGCCAGGACTCTCCACTGCCACAGTTCCTGCAAGAAATATCCTCCTACTATGGCATGGGGCCCTCCCCCAGCAGCAGGGTCACTCTAGGGACCAGTTGTGGCCATTCCTGCTGTACTCCAAAGCCACTGCAGAACCTTTTCTCAAACAGGGGAGGAGTGCAGCTGCTCATGGAAAAGGCTTTTGCACCTGGATCCAGCTCCACGGGAAAGATGGGACAAGAGACACGTGGCTCGGGACATGTGTGCTTGGGTCCTGCAGCAGCTCCTGCCCTCTCCTACAGACAGAAACAAGGTGCAGATGTGTGGCTGGAGGGTGAGTGGCAACCGACAACATCAGAGAGAGGGGGGAAGCATTAGGAAGCACTGAGAACAAGGAAACATAAAGTCATAAAGTGTGGCTGCAGTTATAGGCTGCAGAAATGCCACAAATCAATGCATTTCTATGATTTCTTTACACCAAATTGGGCTTAGTTGCATACACAGGGCCAGCCATGACTTATATATTTCCAGCTTACACAGCATCAGTCACAGATTCCTCATTACACAAAGTTATTTTCCTTGTCCTATCTGCCACAGATGATAAAACTAAACAAATGGATGAATATAATTCATTCACTGGTTTATGAACCTGGAGTCCCACAGAGACAGTAGGATATGGCAATCCAACTGTCTCTGCTAAAACTGAGGGACAAAATGCAGCACAAGATCAGAGTGTACCAGCTTACAAGGATTTATTCCAGGAAACCAAGTGTGCTCTGGGACTGTTGTTGTTTCACTTCTTTCTGGGTTTGTTATCCTTACTGTAAAACATTTACCTATAAACATGAAACGTCAAAAAAGGCACCATGAATTCAAGGCAATACATGAACTCAGGATACAAATGGATATGGGTTTACTTAGGGCTTTGAAATATTTTGAGGTGTTAAGGTCAATGGTCCCTTTTAACGGAAAAGCCTGGTCTACCCCTTTGGACACTGTAATGGTGCAATAAATATATACACAACAAGAGTATTTCTATCATCACTCTGTGGTTCCATCTGCTTTGGGCTGCACTGCTCATGTAAAGTGCAATCCAAAAATATCAGGTGGGCTGTAGATTTGCTGTCCAGTTGAGATCATTGTTAGCTTGGCGTGAATTTTGCACAAAAGCAGTGACAGGAAAGATAGCTGAGTGACACTGACATGGGCTCAGTTTGGGAATTTTTACATTTAAAAAATCAAACAAAAACAGCTAAAGAAGAGTGAGCATCCCCCTGTGCTCAGACAGAAATCGCACAATGCAGGAAAGGGAGCTCATTGGATAACTCTCTTGAGGACATTGGGAATACCCAGACTGACACTGAGGACATTTGTAAATGCAAGTTAATGCCTTTCAGGATTAGTTTTTAAACACACAATGATGCAAATGTTTATTTATCTGCAGAGTGGCAGATTGTTATTATTGCCTACGCCAAAATATGCTTTGGCTGCAATCCAATGACAAAGCCTTGTCTGAGAGATACTGATCAGTCTGGGGAGCTGAAGTGACACAGAAGAGATTTGAAAATCAAGGGGGCTTGTTCTCTGAGGCATGCACAAAGTATTCATTAACTTTTATCAGCATGTAATTCTCTCCATCCTGTCTCCTGCACTGCAACCAGATGGGAAAAAAAGATATTTTGGCACAACAGATATATTGGTTATCCTGCCTCTGGCAAAAGGGTTTAAAACTTCCTGACCTTTTGGTTTGAGTACCTGTATACTTTCTGTGCTCAGATTTAGGGTCTAGGAAGCAGTTCAGAGAGTTTATCTTTAATTGCACAGTTTCAAAAGTAGCACAGCACACCTCACTCGCACATAAGGATTTTACACCATAATACCTGCATTTAGTGTTCCTGCAAAAATGAGGTGGTGTTGTGGCACTACAGCTGCCCTGCCATGCTGAGAGCAAGGGCTCCCCAGGCTGGAGCACCTCATGTTGTGCTTAGCTGAGCCCAGGGGAAATGCAATTGATGCCCAGCACAGATCATTATCCACCAGGCCTCCATCTGCCTCAGATTTCAAGGCTAGTTTTAATAATTTTGCAAGTTACAGTGAGACTTGCTTCATTATGCTTTTATTAGTGATCTGTTATGGTCCCTGATTAAACATAACACTGCTGAAGATACAGCTGAAAAAGGCTCTACCAACCCTTCATACTCTGGAGTACTGAAAGAGTGCAAGTCTGCAATTTCCTTGGTTTGGTCCCCCCAAGTGTGACACAGAATTTATTGTTCATCACCAAGACCGAATTAACATCATACATTCCCCTCAGGTGCCATGCACAGATTTCTTATTTGAGTTTTGCCATTGCTTGAAAGACCAAAAGATTTCCCCATGGGCTGAGGAGCAGTTAAGCAGCTGACAGTAGACTGGAGAGTGGGGAGGAGTAGAGTGACATGGCAGAAAAATCTCATGGATGTAAAGAAACTTTTGCCATTGTCATGCATTTAGACTTGGCATCTTTGGTTATTCGAACTCCACTTTAAAAAGTCATCAAGCCTTCTTTAATAGGAATCACCTACTTACAAAGCCTCAAGCTATTAGCTTTGTTTCCATGGTATTATAATGGAAAACATCAACCACAAAAATGTATGTAGATATTAATGAGGAACTCAATACTGAAAAATGGCAAAACTTACTTAAGATTATCAAATCCATGAAATTAGTTAGTATTACCCGTCCAAAATTACTGTTAATCATGAAACTCCACATTCTCATTGCTAACTAAGTAGTCCCCCATCGTCAAACTGCAATAGAAAGGATGTTGGAGGAATCTAAATTCAGCTGCTGGAGATTAGACAGAGTAGGGAGGACTGGTGTGCACAAACTCTCTATATGTAGCTTCATCATTAAAGTTTCCCTAGCATGAGCAGAAAAGTTATTAAATTCCCAATAAAAAATGTTTAAATGTCATTAAAAAGTTTCAGTTCTATCATAATTCTCCTTAATGGTAAAAATTTCAGTGCCGGTTCTCAGTCCCAAAATTGCATTTTCAAAGAACCCTGTGCTTTAAATCTCAAATTGCCTAATTACCATATTTATTGCTGGATTCTGTTTTCTAATCCCTGACGACTTTGTCAGATATATTTATGTTCCCTTCATTTTCCTCTCCTGCAAGAAGGACATACAGGAGTTAGTGAGGATGGCATGTTGCAACCTGAGTTTGATAGGTGGCTGTTATCACACCATATTAATACCTATTTAGCTACACAACATTAAAGACTGTAAACTATACAGTCCTGGGTGTAAAAAATCACAGCGGTTACGTTCTCCATAACATTTATCCATGTTACACTCGCAGGATGGTCATTATAATTGATATAAATTAAACCTGAAGAGTAAACCATTCAGTCTCAAGCTGACAGCACCAAAATCCGTTTTATTTCAACCGAAGATTTGAAGAACAATTCTTCTACTTCTCAGCTCCCTTTAATTAAAACATTGCCGTGAAAAATGTAATTCAAGGGAAGAGGCAGGATAAAATATTAATAAAAGCAAGTATCCAGGCAGTCCAAAAGTAGTAAAATCTTTAAAATGTTCAAAGAAAGACTCCAGTTTTATTTGGCTCCTGTAAATTTAGGAAGGGAAGAAAAAGACATGGAATTAATTCCTTGTTGTTTAAATTAAGGTTTCATTAAACCACAGTTCTCCTTTAAAAATGAGTACATAAAACCACCATGATAATATTACACATTTATTGTCCTTTCATATTTAATCAGCAACCCCCACTCAGCCAAATTTTCTTAGCTTTTAACCTTGTCAGCTCAATGCACAGTCTGCCAGGCTAGATGTTTTTCCTATCTTGGAACTGGCTGTTGAAATTCTGGCATTTCTTTCTATCACATGTTGGTAATAAAATTCAAGGTAGTAGAACATCTGCAAATTAAAAATGTTAGAAAGGTCAACAACAAGCCTCGATCAAACATGTCTTGTTTCAACTTCAGCCTCGTTATATTAAAACAACAAAACAATAGATGTACCATTTAAAAAAAAAGAGAAAAATTAAAATCTAAATACTGAAATATTAAGTTTCATTTTGGCAGTTTTAAACTACATCTTTGAAGCAGAACACTATTGAAAAATTACCGTCTCTCTTGAAAAATGCAGGGATTTGTGGGCATAAGAAGATCTCTCAAGGGACCTACAAACAGATCTGGCTGTTAAAAGCTATCCTACTGCAATCACAAATTAACAGATTTTGCAGATGATCATGAAATTGATGGTCATTACAAACTACCCCATGCTGGCAGTGACACTTAGAAAAGAATAAGATTAATAAAAAGAAGATAAGATCCATCACTTATTCATGTTGATACACTAATTCTCTGAATGTGAAGGAAGATAAAATCTACTATAATCATTGCAATCAACAGATTTGACACTGAAGAAACAGAGCAGGTCTCTCACACTTAGGTTTCATTTTTAACTCTTATTTCAGTGTAGACAATTTTTAAACCAGAAACAAAGTCAAGCTGTGGTATTTTAACAGGATAAATTAACGGTTAAAAAATGTCAGAATTTGGAGATTTGTGGAGCTAAATGACAATTTGTGGTGGAGGGTCTATGCTGTTCCCAGAGCTGACAGTGATCAGAATAAGGTGGTTAACTTCTTTATTTGAAGTTCTATATGAACGGATCTGTACTTCTAATAATTACTGAATAAGAAAATACATGCCAGAGAACACTGTCTAAAAATAATAGAAAATGAATGACAAAGTATGAATGGCAGGACATAAAAAAATGTCTGCTGCCTCTAAGGAGGTGTTTTTCTTACATTCTGTTTCAGCAGAAATCTGCTTTATGCCACAATTTAAATTTCTTCAAATTTTAATCAAATGTATGTGAAAATGATAATATTTTTTCAAATAAACTGAAAGCTGTGGGTACTTTTGAAAAATGTTCTGCAAGCATAGTTTAAAGAATGCAAAAATGTAAAGGATGTGGGATCTTACTGTGCAAAAAAGAAGCTAATTATTTTGGTTGGACCTTACATAAAAATGCATTCTATCCAGAATGTAATGATGTGAATCATATATCACTTTCAGCAGATCAAATCTCCTCCTAAGTCTCACAAATGGCAAAATGAATGAGCTCAAGCAAAACTATTTTCTTGTTTCATTTACCAGGGAAATAACTAGCACGAAGGCAGAAGGTAGCTCCTCCTGGAAAGTACAATCCCCAGTAGAATAAGAAATCAGTCAATCACTCTGGTTACAAGCACCTTTTTGGTGTCAAGCATTTTAGGCATTTTCTGTCCTTGGGTTTTCTGGCAGTGGGCTGTATCCACAGATAGTCACTAATTTTGGGAGCTGCGCTTAATGCATGACACCAGCGCAGCTTCACTGTGTGCAACCTGCCTGCTTTGCCTAGGGAAATAAATACAGGCTTTTGTCCAGAAAACAAAACTTATTAAAAATGGCTGGTGTAAAAAACTAGATAATTTTCCACTGTGATAAGAAACTTGAGGGGATTTATTTTTATATCAGCTTGAAAAGTCAAGCAGACCAGAAACTGGGGACAGCTTCAGCAAATCATATAAAATACTGTCTGTAGACAATTTGGTTACAGCCAGCAATCAAGAATCGGGATATCCTAGCTCTCCAGTCAGTGAAGTTCCCACAGCATTTTTATGAGCAAAGAGGGGTAATTCTACTCCCTTAAATTAACTTTGACCTCGCTTTCTTGAGAATCTCAGCTAAAATCCACTTCTCATTCCACTGATGTTTTTAAATTGGCAGAACTTAGGTGAAATTTTACATTCACAGTGTTTTCATTTAACAGACAATGCTTTTCATCTTGGAAGTAGTTAATTTCAGTGGGATCTTCTTCATGTCAGTCTTATGAATTCCTTTCCTACTTCACGGAGGAGCTGGAGGTTGTCCAGAGAAGAACAATGATGCTGGTGATGGGTCCAGAAAATATTTGTTATGAGAAGCAGCTGAGGGAACTGAGGTTGTTTAGTATGGACAAGAGAAGGCTTGGGAGGATCCTACCACTCTCTACAACTACCTGAAAGGAGGTTGTATCCAGGTGGGGGTCAGTCTCTTCTGCCATGCCTCAAGTGAAAGGACAAGAGGAAATGGCCTTAAGTTGCACCAGGGGAGGTTCAGACTGGATATTAGAAATTTTTTTTCACTGAAACTGGTCAGACACTGGAATAAGTTACTCAAGAAGGTGGTTGGAGTGCCTGTCTCCGGAGGTGTTCAAGAGGAGTCTGAATATGACACTTGGGGTTAGGGGTGGTTATGGTGGTGCTGGGTAGATGGTTGGACGAGATTATCTTGAAGGTTTCATTCAACCCCAGTGATTCTGTGATTCTGTGGTTCATATGGGCCTTGGAGGATGCAAACAAGAGCAGCTTGCAAAGTGGATCGAAAACTGGATGAAGGCTCTCTGAAGTGAATTATTATTAGAATAAGAAAACCAGACGGTCAAGGTAAAAAAGCAAAAAACTGCATCTTGCTATTAAAAAAGAGGTCATAGAAATTAGACAAACAATAACTGAAATGATTAAAGCTATAAATAAAGCTAGAGAGGAAAAAGTTGTAATAATGATAGGACACAGCCAATTTGTACTCATCTGGTGTTAGATGCCTAAAGCAGGACATAAGTCTCAGGAGGCTCCCTATGTGGTCAATGAAGAGAGAGAGCAATTCAGTCAAGTACTCAATTTACGTGCCTAAATAAGCCTGGAAAGGCAAGGCAAGAGCTCCTCTTCTTCCCCTGATTGCTCACATACTGAAGGGAAAAAAGCTTTCAGATTTAAACATCTCAGCTGGTTGTTTCATGTCATGCAGCAAAGATCCCCCAAGGGCCTGAACTACTGGATGGGTCCGGCAAGAGTGTAAATGATACAAGAATGTATGAAACAACCTTTCCCCAGGGCATGCACAGCCAATACAGCAGCCAGAGCAGAGAAAAAAGGACATAATGGAGGTGGGAGAACAGAGGCAGTGATCCCAGCAGGTACAAAGGCCTGGCATGGTTTTTTGAGTCACTGCTGCACTGTGCCCCATTGCAAGAAAGAGTGCTTGAATTAAAGGTGTTTTGCCACTGACAGGTCCTTGTTTGTATGTCAAGGCAAGCAAAGTTGAGTTTCCTGTTTTCTGGTCACAAAAAACTCCACCTCCTATTCAATTAGCTAACAAAAACCTGAACAGAGGACTGGGTGGATTTTTTAATCCTATTATATTCCCCTTTCAGCGGCTAGGGAAGTACCTTAATACCTCAGAGGGAAAAGGTCCCACTGTCTGTGACAGAGCATACAATTGAACTGAACTCTCTGAAATCGGGGAAATGTGTCTCACTTCTCAGACTGTGGGCGTTAATCCTAATACCTTTTGCTTATGAAGGAAGCAATCTCCCTTGTAAGAAGCCATATAACTGGAAAAAGGCACCACAAAGGCAAAGTTTTGGGCCCCTCACTACAAGAAGGAGGTGCTGGAGCATGTTCAGGGAAGCACAATGGAGCTGGGGAAGAGGGCACAAGTCCTGTGAGGAGCAGCTGAGGGAGCTGGGGGTGTTTAGCCTGGAGCAAAGGAGGCTCAGGGGGGACCTTATTACTCTCTACAACTGCTTGCAAGGAGGGTATAGCCAGGTGGGGGTCTGTCTATTCTCCAAAGTAACAATTGATAGGACAAGAGGAAACAGCCTCAATTTGCACCAGGGGTGGTTTCGATTGGATATTAGGAAAAATTTCTTCATGGAAAGGTTTATCAAGCATTGGAACCGGCTGCCTAAGGTAGTGATTGAATCACCATGCCTGGAAGTGTTAACAAGGTGTGAAGATGTGGCACTTAAGGACACTTAAGGGCAGTTTAGTGATAGGCCTGGCAGTGCTAAGATAACAGTTGGACTTCATGATCTTAAAGGTTTTTTCCCACCCTAAATGATTCTATGATTCTAAAGATCAGGCTTTCAAAGAAGTGATTTTAAAGAAAGAATATTATTGAGGATGCCAACTCAGATGATGCCATCTCCAAAAGAATCTAAAACTCACAAATCTAGAACAAGCAGTTCCTCACAAATTTAAATCTATCAACTATCCCACACTAATGGAATTTATGGCACAAACTCAAGGCTCAGTAGCCTAAAATAAAAATCTTCATGTTTTCAGAATTTTTCTTTTATTACTTAACCCACAGAGAACTATGTTGTCTCAAGAAGCACTGATTAAAACAATCACACAGATTTTTCCAAGACTTAATCTGAAATAACTACAAGACAGCAGATATAAGCAGAGTACTTTCATATCCATACATCTACCAATTCTTTAGTGCTCACATATTGCAATAAATTACTTTTCAGGATATTAAAATGTATCTTATTTTCAAACTGTGGGCTGCAGCTTTCTACTGAGTCAAAACATCTAGACCTTCTTTAAGTCAAAAGTTTGATCGTTACGTTTGCTATTGATATTTAATCTTCACAGCGACACTATAGATCATGGTGAGACTCATGCTTTCACCAACAGGGTTAACTGTACCTCAAAACCCAGCAGAGAATAATCATAAGAAGCCCAAGTCCTTGTAATAAGCACTTCATTTTTTTACAGTCATAATCTACAGCTGATTTTGAAACACAGACTGTAAGATACAGACAAAATGAATAAATGATCGTTTTATACATTCCCAAAATTGCAGCTTTTTTTAAAACCCCCATAATTCACACTGCGTTATGCCATGCAAATAAAAAATATTATAAAAAATATTAGTGAACAGAACATAATTAGATGGCAGTCAATTTGAACATGGTTTTAGTCTCATCAAATTAAGCAGGTTAATTAGGTAACTACTGAGGTATGCTGCAACTTTTGCAGAATTTTTCAGTCTCTCACCTATTCCTGGCACTATGCTGAACCTCTTGGTCTTAATGTTTGGGCTACAGAGAAGGGAGAGGTAACAAACCATATCACAGTTTATTACAACGATTACCTGTCAGCCTGAACATCAAGAATCACAGAATCATAGAATCGTTTGTGTTGGAAGGGACTTTAGGGATCATTTTGTTCAAGCCCTCTGCCATGGTCACAGACTTCTTCCACTAAACCAGGTTGCTCAGATCCCCATCCAGGCTGGCCTTGAACAATTCCAGGGATGGAGCAGCTACAACTTCTCTGGGCAACCTCTTCCTGTGTCTCACTACCCTTACAGCAAAGATTATTTTTCTAATACCAAATCTAAACGTACTTTCTCTCAGTTTGAAGCCATTCCCCCTTGTACTGTCACTACATGCCCTTGTAAAGAAGACATCAAATTGCTAAATAAACATATTTCTCAGCATGGCAGTAGATGAATAATGCATTCAATGGTCAGTAAAGGGATAATCACACTTCAGCTTCTTTGCTGTTCCTTCCTGCCCTAGCATCATTCCTCAGGCTGTGCCTGTGCAAGACCTTTTGGTCCAAGACTGAATCACACTGAGGGACTGATCTGTCTGGAAAACAAACCAAGGAAATTAGTTTCAGCATTCAGCTAGCTTAGTTCCCCAAAATGGCTCACAGCACAACTGTGCAAAGATTCACTTTAGCACAGAGCAAGAAGAACAAGAAGGCTCAAGCAACAGACAGAAATTGCAGACAGCAATTTAAGCAGCCTTCCTTCCCAGGTTCTTTGGCTTTATTTTCCCTTTGAAAATATTCCCAAAGTACACACAAATTTTGGCCACTTTTTCTGTTGGACACTATGATTTGATCTCAAGCAATTAGCTCCTCCACTTTCATGGATTTCAAGTCCTGGGAGATGCCCCCTGTGCACCAGTTTAAATAAGGTCAACTCATCGTCTAGACAGGATACTGAGAGCGGGGCCTTCGCCTTTTGTTCTATAAACCTACTTACTTGTTTTCTGGATTGATGATCAGCAAGAGGGTTGAGGGTTTTAATTATCCTCTGAATCCCAGCCAGAAAAAATGTGCTAACTTTTGAAGCATATTCCTTTACATGTGAATTTATTTAATTTGTGCGTTTGCGTTTAAATTCATCATTATGTAAATTCCCTTAATATCTTAAGCAGAATAAGCTCTATTACGCTTAGTAAATTGTTTTGTGAGACTCAGAAAATTGAACAATCATAAAAGAATATCCACAAGAGTGTCTGATGGAAGGGTAGACAATACAGGCTTTGTTTTTAAATAATAACCAGCAACTAATACACAATCATGATTTCTCTCTGATCTTATGAGCTGCTGTCCTTGATATCAAGCTGCTGAACGCCAATAAAACCCCCACCAATCATCCTTTAAGAGAGAAATCCAAGGTACAACATGAAAGAATATAATTTTCCATGCATAATATAGCCTTGTATTGCTTTGATGAATTTCTTGTTCAGGGGAAGTCTCTGTTAACTCAGGGTGTTTTCTTCTCACTGAACTGGAAAACAGAATGACAATGTGGAAATACAATTGCTTGATAAGTTCTTTTCCTTAGTAGGTAGAGCTGAAGTATATGCAGTTCACTGAAAGTGGTGGACTAACTGTACCCTTACAGTCCAGCTTATGTTCAAATCTTTTGCTTAAATAAAGACTGTAATAGCTGTCTTACAAACTTCAGGCCTGATTTTGTGAAACCTGATTTCTTGGAGCAGAGATTGCTCCACTGAAGCCCTGGCTGGTGCTGGACCTACATCCAGAGTTCCACTGTGTCCATCACACTGGGCAGGGGGCCAGTGCCAGGCCCCGGTGAGAGCCCTTGCAGGATGCAGGGCTTGCAGACCCTGTTCTGAATTATTCCTAAGTGATATTTTCCTCCAGGATTAATCCATTGATTCCAGGTCTCACAATTTATTGCCATTCCTTGGGTTTACTTCAAGCCCTGGTACAGCACCTCTCCTCAGGAAAAACAGCAGGGCGGAACATGTGATAACTCAGCTTAGCAAAGCAAAATGTTGGCTGTTTAGAGGAAAAGCATTCTCTTTGAAAAACATATAACAAACCAACCAAAAAAATCTTTAAATTTAAGCCAATTTAATATTGCTAATTGTTAATATTGCTTCAAAGCTCCTTGCAAGACCTGCCAAGGAGCAAGACACAGTGTCTCATTCTGGACAGGACCATATTTTGGCACCATTTTTGCTAGTTCTTTTTGAACCAGAACAAACCGGGAATGGCTCCTCTCCGGGTGCAAACCTCCAGTGGGATTATTACCAGCACAGGGAACTGGCAAGAAATATCCCCCCCTGACTCATGCCCAATGGATGTCTCCAGCAATTCTCTTTTAAATATACATTAACCATCTAAAAAGCTACCTAGTTCAAAAACTTATCTAAAAATCATAGGTTTTCAAACTTTTTGCTCTTCTTACTAGACCTGTTCAGGTAATTTAAATAAAGAGGGTCAGAGAGGTGTTTTTCCAATGTCTTGTAAGAATATTCTGTCACAACAGTTAGAGCAGCAATTAAACCCACAGTATTTATAAGTACACACAACAAAGTGCTTTACTGAAAGAAAAAGCTTCTTGGGTGCTTCTTGGATGACTTTACAGGACACAATATTTGCCTGTGATGGGAATTTGGCAAAGACAAAAAATACATATATATGAAAACTTCAAAATTAAGCCGTCTCAGAATACAGTAGTGAAAAATATTTCTAGACAACAGACTGTTGAAATCAGGAATCAAAAATATGAAGAAAGTTATTACATGTAATGTAAATTAGATGGTTATTTCCATCTGGGCTGGAGAATGTGTTCTTTCCAAGAGGAGAACAATGAAAGAATTGGGGATTCTCTTGCATCACTTCTCCTGATCCAAGCTTCCCCAGACCTACCAAGGGGTCTGGAGCACAAATCTGATGAGGAGCAGCTGACAGAGCTGGGGGTGTTTAACTTTGAGAAAAGGAAGCTCAGGGGGAACTTACCACTCTCTACAACTCCCTGAAAGGAGGTTGTGGTTGAGGTGAGGGTTGGTCTCATCTCCCAGGTAATGAGTGACAAGATGAGAGGAAATGGCCTCAAGTTGCTCCAGGGGAGGCTTAGACTGGTTATTAGGAAAAATTTCTTCTTGGAAAGGGTTATCAACCTTTGGAATAGACTGCCCAGGAAAGGGGTGGAGTAACCACCCCAGAGGCATTTAAAAGACCTGTGAATGTGGCACCTGGGGACATGGTTCAGTGGTGGAGTTGGCAGTGCTGGGTGAATGGTTGGATGCAATGATCTTAAAGGAATTTTTCAAACTAAATGATTATATGAATCTATGATTCTCCAGTCCAGGTGGAGTTACATGGTCTTAATTGAGGCTGCAGGAGTCTATCAGACCTTAGAAGATCCTAAAGGGGAATCAAACCTCTTTTCCTTCTATAGAAATGACTCAGAAAACCATCAAGGTCATACTGAAAGACAACCTTTTACACAGTATTCTCCTCAGAGCTAAAACAAGATGCCACATTATCAGTCTTTCAGTAGAGACTGATGCTACCTCTTGCTGTCTGTCTAGAGAGGTGACAGAATGATGGCAGCTGCACATCCAAGCAGCTGTCAGGGGAGTAATGATGCTGATCAGGAGCAAAAATGGACAAGTTGAAAGCACTGTGAGAAGCAGAGCTGTTGGACTGGACAAGCAGTCCTTGCAGCTACATGAGATTACACTTTAGTAGTTTTGAAGCAACACAGCAATTTACTCTCAAATTTCTATTAAACTGTGGCTTTTAATGCATGGCTCTAATGAACAAAATCAGAGTCCTAATAAAAGTAAGGCTTTAAGCTACTTCTGAGCATCTCTTTAGAGCTAAGGCCTAATGCCTGTAAGATTCACTCAACTGCAATTTCTAAATCTCCTCAAATACAAGCACATAGATATAACATAAGGCATAGGTCTTCACTATATGCAGTCATATTCACACAGAAATGAAGCAAATAATGGTGATGAAGACAAATAAGGCCACTTCTGAATATGTGAATGACTTCTTTTGAATGGTCAGAATCCTGTGAAATTCTCTTTTTCTGCACCATGGGACACGAGAAATTTCTTGCCTGCAATTTTCAGGTTACAGGCAGGAATCCTCCACTGGTAGAAGGATTTGCCCACCACAGTCTGGATACCACTTGTATACCTTATATAGCACTTGGTAGCAGAAGCCCTGTCTCCTGGAGTCCTGTGATTTCTTGAAAATGATAGACCTTGCTTGCAGTGGGAAAAATTAAATGCTGAATCCAAAAGGATCAGAATCCTAAAATCTAACAGTTCAAAGAGCAGCTAAAAAGAATATACATTTAAAACTCTCATTATTTTTAATCCATCTGTGGAAATTAATGATTTAGCCTTTGAGGTTTTCCCATACTGGTTAACAAATTCAGAAAAAACGTAATGTTACAAAGCAAAAAACCCAAAAGAAGACACACGAAAAAAATCCAAACCCAAACACACAAGCAAACAAAAACCCAAACTGAAAGAAATAAAAACCCCCAAACCCCCACAATTTAGTGAAATAAACTGAATAGAAACAATTGTACGTCTTGCATTTTGCTTTAATTGATTTTAAGGATAGATTACAAGCACTTTTTTACAAGCATGAAAAATGATACAGTACTAGAGAGACCCCTCTGGAGCACCAGCTTTATTAATTTCTACTCTTGTCATATTTAATCAAGCTACCAAAACTGGATCCCAGGGCAGTAATTTCTGGGATCATCAGATTGATCCTATGTTCAATAAGTGACTACACACTGATAAACTGGTTGCCGACCTTGGGTTAACCTTATAACGTCGTTAAACCTTGGCCTTCTATTCACGCTCTACCATGATGAAGGTCTTTTGACCCTTATCCTCCTGGCTTTTTTCCTGCAATTGAGAAGGCACAATTAGGTACATAACCCTGCCAAAAGGTAGAATGGAGCAACATCCTTTGTTTTTGCTTTCCATCTCCAGCAGAGGGAGAACACTATTTTTCAGGGATAGATGGCATCTGTTCCTGAGGCCCCAGTGGCTTGGAATAGAAACTGACCAAAACTGAGAGAATATTGCCTTTCAAAGTCCTATTTTTCAGAGTTTTTCCTTGCATCTAAATGGAATAATTCGGATTAAAACTTCATTCTATTTAAGCATACAAAGTAACTAAACAGTCAGGAAGCATCAAATCACTGAGCAAATTGTTCTCTTCTGTCAGCAAAGGAGCAACTTACCCTGCACAGAGAAGAAAAATGGTTTTGTCTAACTTGTAACACTCTCGCCCCGGGTTCAAGGAAGGAAACATTGTCCCTAATCCACCAGGACCCATTTTGGGAAGCTCACAGGGCTGTGCAGCCACTTTACAGCCTGAAAGAAGGTCTCACTCTACTGGACAGATTCTCATTTGCAGACACAACCACACCACAGGTACAGGGAATGCAAAGAGAGCTGCACTTTCTTTGGAACCAATAATAAAGATTATTAATTAATTAATACTCTAAGTCTGCTGACACTTTTCATCCATCCCAGTGTGATGTGCCTTGGAGCATGTGCCCATTCTGCTTTTTCACTGGCGAACTCATCCACCAAAACCTGGCTCTGACTGTATTAGTCCACCTCCTGTCTGCTGCCAGATGCACACCAGATGGTGACTTTTCATTCTGTACGTGAAGAGTGCTGTTTTTTGGGAGAGGGGATGACTTTCCGGCTGGTTTTGGACAGCCAAAGCACAATGCAGTTCTGGATACTGACAATTTTGCTAGCCACTACAACCCATAATACAAATCATAACTTTGAGGCTGGCTGTGATGGATCTAACATCCATCCCCGGAGAGTGACTGTGAGGCCACATGAATGGCTACACAGCTATAGAAACCTCCACAGTGTTTGAGAAGCCTATTAGTGGCAAACGTGTACAAATTGGCAGTTCCTACCAGATTTTCCAGCCTGTTAGACAGACAAGCTCGTTAGAGTAAAATTTACTCTAAATATGTAAAACCTGATGGTTTGAAACTGAGATGTTTTCTGGAACAGTTCAGCAGCTTGTTATAACTATAGCATGATTCAGTGCTTGGGCATCTTCCATATCTCAAGTGCTGTCTAAGCAGAGCTTCTGACAGGAGCTATCCAGAATGTCACCCTCAGAACACTGGAGCAATTGTGCTTCCACCAGGCAGACAAAGATTTCCTAGAAGAATCCCTTGCTTCCTGCAAGACTGAAAACATCTGATGAAGAAATACAGTATACCTGCTACATCCCCCTCCCTGACCCCTTCCTAATCGTTATAGGTATTTTCCCAGTCTTATCATTACCACCATTTTGAAAACTTTGCCGTTATCACTCCAGAGGGTAGGACTGTACTGGGATCCACATGTTCTATATGAGGAAGTGGGACACAAAGAGGGGTGCCTCTAGGAAGACTTGAGACTTACCAAGGAAGGGAGGGTAAACCCAAGTCCTGGTTTAGTGACCCTCTCATTAGGTAAATTTTCCTAATAAACCATTTCAGTCCTGTTGTTCCCAATTATTTTCACAGCATTTGGAACCATTGTTGTTAATTTTTGTGTTAAGGGATGGAGCACAATAGTACATCGAGCTATATATTGTGCTTTCAGAGGCATTTTATCACTTTCAGCATTGCCTTTTCGGCCCATTTCCATTGCAATTGGATTTCAGTAGATGTAGAGGGTTATTAGAAGAGACACCAACACTTGCAAGTATGTGTCAGATCAGAATACCAGCTTCAAACATTGCATGGCATTGTCTCTAAGTGGGTCAGTTCATAAAATATCATCTGTTGAAATGATGCCTATGCTGCAGTAAGAAAAAGGGGAAAATGCAGCAGTAATTGAAATGATATGATTTTAAAAGTCTTGCACCTGGTGCATGTTCAAAGAACATTTCAGTGTTCCATTAATAATGCTTCTAGGACACAGGAAATTTGCAAAATGTTGCTCCTAAAGATTATGATCAGAAGTTAAAAGAAAAGACAAATAAAGGGATCTTTAAGAAAATTCTGTGTCTGGGTCTTGTGACATTATTATTTGCACATTTCCTTTCCTTTATTTTTGCAGAGAATGGGCTTTTGGGTGCATCCCTACCTCAAATGCTTATTCAGTGTGCTAATGAGATAAGGAATATATAAAGAATATGTTGTGAAATAGCAAAGCATTAGCTATTGCTCCATTTTCACCTATTCTTTAATAACAGACATTCTAATTCAGCAGAAGAATATTTTACTGACCTTTCCACTTACTTCTAGTTCACTGGTGTGTCTAGAGCTATCTTGTCACTTTGTAATTTATTTTTGTTTTAGCCTAAGTGACTGCTCAGAAGCAACAAGCCCTGCTGGAATGTCAGGCACAAACTCCACTCTGGAGGCACTGAAATGAACCCCACAGCCACTGGGGAGCTGGGAAAGGGGCAGAAACTTGTGTAGAGGAAGTGACCCATGAGACAAAGCGAGATGTGCTCCTGCAGTCTGTACCAGCTGAAGCCCTGGCAGGCAGCCTTTCATCGCTGTTGGGACTCTCAGTACTGAAGCCTGGAGGTTGCAGAGGTTGGGCCACATGGCCAGGTCTGCTACTGAGAACACAGGATGCTATTTTCTGCCCAAGCACAATGGGAATTTTAGTACTTTTCTTGGTGCGTCTCCCTGAGTATTCTACAACAACTGGTCTCAAAATGAGGTAGGCTGTAAGAGATGAGGCCAGATTCCCTAGAGACTGGAAGAAATAGAAGAAATTCTTCAAGTTCCTTTCATTTTACAGAAGTCTGATTTTCCTTTGGGCCTTGAGAAGAAAAAAAACACTTTGGTAAATTAAAAACTAGTTCAACTCTCCTGCTTAGTGGTCTCTTCTAGAGATTAGTGAGAAAATTATATATTAACTTCAGACATGGACAAACTCTCTTTCACCCCACACTTTATCTCTGACTTTTACTGCTCTTGAACCCAGTCAGTGATGCTATGAGCAAATGCAGTCATGTCTACATGATGCTAATATGTCTCTGTGTCTTCCTGGGCAACACTTACCACACTGATAAACTCTCCAGATCTCATGATCTTTGCCTGATACTTCAGAACTTACTCTTTAAAAAAGGAACAAAACTTTATTGCTTGTGTTTACAGCCAAGAAAAATCCGAGGCATTGTTAATCCTTTGGTTTTTTTAAGCACTCCTGGGTGCAGAGCTTTCAGTCAATGTGAGCATTGGTTTGATTCCACTGTGCTGGAGCTGAAACAACCTGGCAGAAGACTCAGGAGCCTACTCCAGAACTTTTTGTCCTCTGGTAGCATATTGGGTTTGGATAAACAAACAGTATTTTACTATGTTTGATATGTTTTGGAGTCAACTACAACAGATTGCCCAGGATTGTGTCCAGCCAGGTTTTGACCATCTCCAAGGACTGAAGCTTGACAACCTCTCTGGGCAACCTGTTTCAGTGTTTGACCAACAACATAATAAAAAATTACGGTTATGTTTAAAAGCAATTTCCCACATATCAGTTCATGCCTTTTACCTGTTTCCCTTTTGATAAACATAACTGAGAAGAGTCTGACTCTGTCTTCTTTACTGCCCTGTTATTTGGTCCATATTTCACCAGCTTATCTATGAGGATGTTATGAGAGGATGTTAAGTATCCTCTTATCGTAGGAGGATATCAGGTTGGTCAGACTTGATCTCCCCTTCATAAATTCATGCTGACTACTCTCAGTAACCTTTCTGTCATTGATAGGTTTGGGAATGCTTTCCAGGGTTATTTCTTCCAATACCTTCCCAGGGATCACGGTGAGGCCAACCTCTCCAGAGTTTCCCAGAGTTTCCCAGTTTCCCTTCTTGCTCCTAGTGAACATAGGGAGTGACATTTATTTTTCAGTATATCTAAACTGGTCATTCTACCTCTCTGAGGAGTTAATGGGAACAAGCACGCACTTCTAGGGCATTACATAGCACAAGTTCCTTAGCTATTTTCTTCATTAAAATGAAGAAAGGTGCAGGAGAAATGTCTTGTCTTATTGACTGTAAAGGAAGGGCAGATGACTAGGTAACAATCGGATGCCTATATGTGCACACCTATATTTGGCTCAGTAAGTCCAAAGAATTAAAAGAACCCTCAACTTAGCCATCAAAGACAAGCCGGTGATGATAATAAAGTTCATTTTTTCCCACAAACAGAAGCCTTCCCCTGCAGCAGAGTTATACACTAGTCAGGACAGTTGGATGGATGAAACAATATATTTGATGGCAAAGGGTCTTTCTATTTCTTTCCATTTGAACAATTCTTCTTCAGGGGGAAAGAATTGCAGCCCACATTGAGGTCCCCTTCTAATCTACCCTGTTTTGCTGAAATCCATGAAGTGCTGTGGCAGATTAGGTAGCCTTGCAAGGTGATCTGCTGGCTACCATCAAGCAATGAATGTCATATGTCAAAGCAGCACAAGCCCCAGTCAAATTGTAAACTGTTTTTTTCCCCCCTATTTTTTATCTTTTATGAGTGATCACAGAAAGAAGCAAGAAATATTAGCATTGGAGTTTTATGTGAAAAGTAGCAACAGTGTCTTTGGATACTTAGGGGTATCCTTTAAATGACAGCGGGTCACTACCTTTCATGTTATAGTCTCTTTGGGTACAATAAAGAGTGCTGCCTTTCACTTTTATTCCAGGATACATAGCCAATTTCTACAAAATTCAGCCTTTCACTTCTCCATGTTAAAAAAAGCAACAAAACACAAATCTAAACAAAATACAACACAGAGAAACATAGGAAAAATGGCTGTGACAAAAATACATCCTGAAGGGTTGATTCTTTCCTCTAGCACAGATTGCTTCCCAACCCAGATTCCCTTGCCTAGCAGCAGCCTTTAAATTCTGTATCTGTCTCTCCTGATATCTGGTGGAATCTGGGTTCAAGGCCAGGTGTGTGTGTTGCACCCATAGCTGCATTCATGGCTGCCTGCCCTGCAGGGAGTCAAGCAGCTCCTGCAAGAGACCAGTCTTTCGGAGATTCAGGAGCAATGATCCCAGGTAGGTTTGGCATATGATCTCAGAGTGGTGAAAGAAAAACATCCAGACCCAATGTCATTCCTTTCCACCAGAGAGTATTTGAAAGGAAATGTTGAAGAAAATTAAAAAGCAAACAAACAAAAAATTACCAAGGGAACAAGGCACAAGAGAGGCAGGACAAAGGGGGAAAATGCTTGGAAAAACATTTCCCTCTCCTGACAAGTCTCAGTTATGTACAGAAAGCCTGTGAGAAATACTAAGCCTGTGACAGCAGAAACATCCCAAAGAGAGCAGTGTGCAGGGGGAGCACAATTAATAATAAAGCCCTGTGGAATTTGTGAAGGTTCAGCACAAAAGCTTGAAGCCGTCTTTTGAGAAGCTGAATCAGCTTTAATTACTGTACTCTGGGTTATTCTTTTAAAATGCTTTTGCAGTGAAAGTTCCTCAGTCTGAGGGAGGGCCATGCTGCTCTGCTATCATTTCCCTTCATTGTTACAGGCTTCAGCACACAGTGAATATGTGCGAGGACAAGAAGATCCTCAATGTCTTTCATTTCAAGTGTTATTTTTTTCCCTTTTCATTAACAGCCTTCAAGAAGAAAAAGAACTACTTAGGGCAGGGTTTTCTTTTTCTTCTCTACTTCTCTTCTTTTCCTTTTTTATTTTTTTTGGCAGGCTGGGTGAGGCCCTTTGCATTCACTGCACCTTGTTATTTTAAAACCAGTGTAATAGAGATACACATACGCTCATTACTAGTAGCTGTGCCTTCTTAATGCTTCCTATGATGGTATTTTCAGCTCATAATAGACAGTGGATGGTCCGTGCAGAATAGTGAATGTGGTGTTGATTTTTCCTTCACTTCACCACAATCAGTGAAGAATCTGCCCAGTTTGTAGCAGTGAGAAAGAGGGAAGAATTCACTCCTTGACATGGCTTTCCAGAGCCTGGTTGCTGCAAAACCTCACTCACCAACAGTAACAGGGTTTACTTCAGCAATAGGATAGAAAGCTCTCAGTTTCTGGACTTTAGACACTGATAGAGAGAACTTATGTTTTTAAGGTGAACTAGATACATTATTTGGGAAGACAAAAGTAAGAAGATGAGGGGGAAGTAAAGTGGGAGGAGGAATCTAATCATTCTTCAACTGCTGCTAGAAATGTTAGTAATGTGCAACACAGAGGGGAAGAACACTGAGCATGAAAAAAAAGCTTAGCCAAAACATGATTGCTGTTCCCCTCTGTCTTGTTCAGTAGTGCCTTTTACATGTTTTTCAGTGTACTGAGTTTTAATAAAAATTAGAAGTGGCTACGTGTCATTATGTACCATCACATAGCAGGAGGTACAGTTGTGTCCACATTTGCCAATGTCTTTTAAAATGTTTCATGGGAAGAAATACAGCTAGAGAATTCCGTAAGATACACAAAACCCAGTAAGTCATTTGCCCAAACCTGAATGCAATACAAACAGATACCTCACTGGTTGGGAAAAGAGCTACCTATACTGCTCTGGGGCTAGAAATTTCCAGTATGATCAGCTCTAGCTAGTATAAGATTTGAGTTGAAGTTATTTTCTTTTTGTGCAGAAACTGCTATGCGGTTTAGGATTATGCACTAAATCCCATGGATGGCACTTCCTTTATTCCAGTTAAACTCAGAGAGAAAAGATGGTGAGAACAGAAATTAAAGTAGGGCATGATAGTACAAAGGAAGAAGTATGATTGGAGGGTCTTCAGGACCAGCACCGAGGATTAGTTTTGAGGATGATTCAAGTGCAATACTCTTGTGTCAAATACAGCCTCATTCATCACTGTGTCTGTACTCAATTGCAATTCCAAGGTTCAAATGCCCTCAGTGCCACCCAGCAGACAGTTCCATCTGTGGGAGCAGAATTGTTTCTTCAGCTCCCATCACTACCAAACACTTGTTCTCAAGAGTGCCTGAACAGTGGATGAGATTAAGGCTGAAAACCACTTATGAAGTCATTGCCTACTCCTTTAAATACAATTAAAAAAAGAAAAAACACACAAAAAAGAAAAATCCCAGCAGCAAAAACTGTATATTCTTAGTACACAGTAGCTCATCACCTTAGGTAAATTCTCTTACTCTGAGTTCCTTTGAAATCCCATCCCACCCAATTCCACCTACGTTCCTCTCATTACCAGACATTAATTTCTAGCTATGGCCATCTGCACTCTCTCCTTTCTCCTCTCTAGATCAGAACATCTGATTTGAAGAAGGTTTGGGGCTTCTTTGATAATCTGACTGGAGCCAGACAAACAGACATTCCTTAATTAATATATTTCCCATTGTTTCCTTGAGGACTTCTGGAATTTCCTCAAGTCATATTCCATCTTTTTTATTGTCTCATTTCCTGCTCGTGCCGCCTCACCGTCTCCTGTGCCTGCACCAGTGCAGTAAACAGGGAGTAGACTGCAGTGCAGTCACACCGGGTAGCTCCTGTTCACTGAAAGGATCTTTCGGGAAAGCAAAGAAGGAAGTCTGGAAATAACTTATAATAAACAGCAGTCAACTAACATACCAAAAAATGGTGTTCCGTAGGATGCCAGATAACAAAGCTGGATTTTACCCAACTGGTAAATGGAAGTCTTTAGTGAGCAGGATTCTATAACTAAGAAAGACTTTGGGAGCAAATATGCTGCTACAGTTCAAGAAAAGCTGTCTTACCATTAGGGAAAAGTGATTTTTCCCTTTGTAGCAAATTGTTCTTGAAAGCACAGAAGTTATTAACAAAGTTCCATGGGTTAGCATGCACTTCTTAACAAAGCCAGGAAATTCCAGGTCTACCTAGGAGGAATCCACAGCATGCAGGCAGGTTCTGTGCATTGAATAAGTTATACACTTTTTTTAATGTTTGATTCTCATCCAGTTCTACCATGTTTGGCATGTAGACAAAAACTAAAATTCATTATCTTCCAGATGAGAAGATTTTTAGATTAAAGATCTAAATTTGAGATCGTTAGATCGCTAGATCTAAAGATCTAGATTTGAGATCGTTAACATATGTAATGTAGTTTTGGTTGCTACAGACATCATAGCTTTACATTTCTTATTCCAGAAACTTCCTTTTCTGAAGCCTTGCTTCTCCTAATTTATCAATAATGAAAGCTGTGCAACAGTTACATTAATACAGCATTAATATTATGCCCATCTTCAAACTGAAAAAAGCACATTTTTTGCATGTTTTGATCACAATTTGCTTATTGGAATGGAGCTACTGAGTCAGTTTCTCCCCCCAGCTTCCCTTCAGTAGGGACTGCCCTGCTCTGATGATCCTGATTGCCCTGCAGTTGTGGCTTTTGTACAGACAGGAGACTGCTTATCAGAGCAAATAACAAGAGCTGAAAATACAGTAAGACTCTAAGAAGAAACCCTGTTATGGTTGAAGTGTGTTTCTTGTCATTAGGGGTGAATATGAGATCTTCCTGGGTGTAAGACTGTCCTATGGGGGGCCAAATTATTTCAGTTTAATGCCCCTTGCACCATTCTTTTGAGTGTCAGCTTCCAGTGGCTAGACTCCTCTCACAAGAGGAACATTGGTCTCCTCTGCTGGAGTGAATTTTACCTAGTTCTGAAGCCAGGCAGCTGTGAAAAAGCCCTGGCAGAAGGACTTCCTGCTGCTTTGATGTGGGAACATACTGGGTCTTCAGCTCAGCAATGCCTAAGATGCCACAAAGAGTCTCTGAAGAGACTTAGCCCTTGATTCAAGATGGGAAGGTCTATCAGCATAAGGACAAAATCATGTCTTTAAAAAGCTAAAAGTGTTCTGTGGTGGCAGAACAACACACTCCTATGTATTCAGGAGCCAGTTTGTTTTCTCTTCAAATTCAACAGCAAGGGAAAAAAATTGTAGATCATTTTGCTTAGTTTCAGAATGCAGTGATTTACCTTTGGTCCATCTCAGAATTTCAAGCTGGCAATAAATTGCAGCAATTCATTCCAAATGGCTTATGAGTGGCCTTTTCATGCATTTTTTTTTTTTTCTGTTTCAATTTGAAAACCACTCGGGTTAATTGAGATGCAGTCCTTAACAAGCAAACGTTTGTTAAGGACACCATTATATAGACACAGCTGAAGTGGCAAAAAACCTCACCATATTTGTCTGAGATGGAAACTCACCTTCTATCTTTCTTAGTACAGAACACGATTATATTGTTAGTGTAGATAGTCTGTTGTAAATGCTGTTTATGCCATCAGTATATCCTGCAAAACTAAATGAAGATTACAACCTCCTAGACAAATATAAATTTTCAGAGGTTTCATCTGATGAAAAGATGAAGAATGACAAGTTTCAGACCCCACACAAGTGATGACTGTCAAAGTAACACAGTACAGACACAGAATTTATGTGACAGGATGTGCTGGCAAATTTTAGTATATGCTTAGTGCATCACAGCAATATAGCACAAACAGAGGCCACCAGCAGCAGTGTGGTGGACTTGTAAATTAAAAATAGTTGACATTCCCCTCTATTTAATTCAAGGGGAGTGTTCATGAAGTGAATTCTCATCCTGAGTGTGACTGGCAGTGTGTGATTTAGCATCTGTGATTTAGTGCAAGGAACTGTGCACGCATTTTGTCAGGGTGATTTCTCCCCTATCATTAAATCTGGCCTGCAGAGGCTGGCCAGGAGTGCCTGTCTACAACTCCCACACAGAGAGGGTAGAAGAGGATGACTGAATGGGACTGGGAGCCCAGGATATAACTGCTGGTCTGGGTTTAAATGAAACCCATGTGGCAGCCAGGCAGAGATGCCAAATAACTGACCTGGCACTTTGGCTGAGGAGCTATCGGTGCTGCACGAGGTGCGACAATCAGGCACCAGGTCTTACAGGAAAGGTGCGGAGCACAGAATCAATAGAGAACGGAAAGAGGGATAGAGAGAATGGGGAGGAAAAGCTAGGAGGAGAGTGGGCTGTATGTCTAGGAGAAATTTGCCTTCCTGGGGTGGTGTGGAGGACCTGAGAAGCCACAGAAGGGGACGTGTCAGAATTCATCCTGACCTGTGCCAGCAGCCAGTCCCCTCAGCCACTGGCACAGGTAATGGCAGTGCAGGCAGCAACACTGTGATGCTCTGCCTGGCCACACACCAAACCTGCTCCCACAGAAAAATTAGCCCTACACTCCATTTCTACCTGCATATGGGGTACTGTGGGAAACATGAAGGATGGTCACTGCCTCCAACAGAGCCTGGCACAAATGGCAGCAGCCAAACCACGCTCAAGGAAAGATTACTTTTTTTAAAGTATAATTATCTTTGTGACTCTCCCTGGCTTCAGAGGACAGTAATTTGCTGCTGGATTATTCCTGCAACAGTCAAATGCAGTGCAGAGAGATACTAGTTTTAGATTAGTTTGGACTAGTTGTTGACCAGCTTTAAAAGTTTTTCTGTCTTTCCCCTTACTACCCCCAGCCATCCATGCCTTCCCCTCTCTCCCCAGTTGGCTGACCCCTCAGCTGTGCTGGGACAATTCCTTACAGGCTGCATTCAGTGCTTTCCAGAATTAAATCTGGAAAGGATTTATTCTAAACTGAGCTGGTTTTGTTATCTGGGCTTCAGAGCAGCCCTGAAAGCACTTGAGCTAGCTCAGCTGCGACAGGAACCAAGGACAGGAATAAGTAGGCAGAGGAGAGAGCTAAGGACGGGAGGGCAGGTCCTTCAGCTGGTTTTGCCTCCAGATTGGTTATCCTGCAAGAAGATGGCTTTGGCAAGCTCTTTTGCACAGGCTCATGCAAAGTGGGTGTTTTTTAAGGGGTAATGATGTGAAAGATATGGACAGAGAGAGTCCCTTTCCAAACAGCTGTGCTGGAGTGGGCACAGCTTCACCGAGCTTTAGAAACTGCCCTTCTACTGAAGCCTCTGAGGCAGTGGGTGCAGCTCTGCCCACAGAAGGACCCCTGCAAAGATTGAGTTTCTGCTCCAAGCAAATCCAGCCAAGGATCACTCGCTCTCTGCTGCTGAGGGTTTTCCTGCCCCCAGCACAATGTTCTCATTGCTTCAAGTAAGTACAGAGCATACGATCTACCTGCTGCTGCGTGCGTGTCATCCAGAGCAGTGCTGGCAGAAGAACTGAATTGATCATACATAAAATTTAGGCTCATGTTAAGAAAAGGAAAGTGAATTAAGCATTAAAAATCTGATATCAAAATGGCAAGACAGGAAATCTTGTCACAGCTTCGTGGAAGGGTCTGTCATAAAGCCCATGTATATTTTTCCCATTAACACTCAATTACAGTGTATTTTTCTAGTTCAGACATTGTTCTTGAAGTGTCATGTCGAGGGCACTAGAGACACTAACCACAGAGCAGAACCAAAAGAATTAGGATTAAAAAAAAAGAAAAAAAAAAAGAGAAAAGAAAAGAAATAATGAATCTGAACAACGACATTTTCAAAGAATTCAAGCAGATGATTTTAGAGTTCAGAACAAAGATCTATATGATACATATAATATATAATAGATGTATACATTTTAGGTAATATACATAATGCCTCCAGCACCTCTCATGGGAAAAAAGACCCAGTTTACATATTATTTCATGGTATAAAAGATCTCTTTTTTAAAAAATTTTTAAATTTTTTTTTATTGCAGAAGGATTCACATTAGAGTGAATTTGGTACATTTAATGCTTCATTCTTTCATTGAATTTTAACATGAAGTCTGTTGAGACATATATCTGGCATTGCTCCTAGCCAGGTGCATCGTACAATGTGTGAGCAGTAATCTTATCTGGCATTATGTTTTTTCAATAAATCAAACTAAACCAGATTATGATTGAACATTATGTTTCAAGACTAGTCAGGACCTGCTACTATATTTACGTGGTAACCAAAAATCCTAAGGGAATGTAACTGCTAAAGTGCCCTAAGATCATATGTTAAATACCTGTTAAATACATTGAGAGATTCACCGACTTGAAAAACATGAGTGCAAGAAATGAATGAATATACGAACGGTCTATCATAGTCTCTAACCTAAGATCCACTCCCTCACCCAGCTTTCCTTTGAAAATAGCCAGGAGCAGACACTTAGTAATAGCTTAAGACAAGTGCAAACCCAGAGTGATCCATCCTCTCGTGTGTACTTTGTTTATTCTATAAAACCACCTTATAATTTTTCTTTGTGTCATATAGCACTTGTGATATGATTAGCTAGGAAGTGACATACGTTTCCGGCTTTATTCTCTATTTCCTTCCCAAAAATTCCTATCTTTCTTCTTGCATGTTGACCACCAGAAAACCATACAAAGTGACTCCAAGGTCTCTTTGATAGAAATAGCTGATTTAGAGCTCATGATAGTATATGTGTGTATTCCCATGTGCTTTATCTTTTATCTATCAGCACTGAATTGCATCTGCCTTTTATAGCACAGACAGCATCTTGGGGATCTAATGAATTCCTTGCACTCATCTTCAGTTTCAGCTGTTACTGTTAATTCCATTCTATCAATAAACAATTTAGTTTTCTTACTTTCCAGTTAAAGAGTACTCATATGATCCATTATAATCTCACAGCTGTGAGAGGTAGAAAAGCCAAATTGAGGGTGACATTCATTTCAATCACTCCTGCAAAATATCAAAGAACATTTTTGGCTTGAAGCTTCTCTCTTAGTTTCTTGCTCCCACAACAGGGATTGAATAGTAGGTTTGCCAAAATTTTCAGTTTTCTCCAACATTTTGCCTATGGTGCACCCACCTTTGTTTGCTGTACACAAGATAGCAATAATTGCTTTCTACTTGAATTACATCTTGTCTCCCTCATCTAAAGCTTTCTGCCATGTTTTTGATCCTAAATGATTTAATGGCTGCTGGATTGGAAAGACCGTGGAAATGGCCAATCAGATTGGAAATCTTTCACAGATTTACAGATAGTGTAACAGGGTCCATTACATGATTATAGACCCCATAAGAAGACTTTGTAAATCCCATGTTTATGTTTAAAGTGATCTGGGAGAGAAATGAGCTGCTTCTGATCACTTTCATATTCTTTTCCTAGATCTGAAAAAGCCTTCTTTCAAGAGCTGTTTTTCCTCTTTGCCTGCACCTGAGATCAAACACTTAGCAAGAGAGGCTGACTTAGAAGTGGAGTGCATATTGCAAAAGCATCCACAAACATTACTTCCCCATAGAAAACAAGGAATTAAAGAAGTTACTGGAACAATGGGGAAATTACCACTGAAAAGTCATATGAATCCTAATGAGAGGCTGAAATCCATCGAATTTGAAGCACACTACCACCTTGGAAGGTGAACTACTTTGCTAACTCCTTGTGTTCAAAATGGTAGTATTCCTTTCATGAACAATTTGGAATTGGAAACCTGCAGCTGTTCAGAGTTTTTTTCTAAGCAGGCTGTCATGCCAAAAATTGAAATAGTGCTGCTTTGGACAGAAAATTGAAATAGTGTACTTCGGACACATTTTAAAATGCAATACGAATAGTACAGCCTAGTATTTTGGTTACATTATTATTATTATTATTATTATTATTATCATTATCATTATCATTATTATAATAATTATTATTAAATAACAATAACAGTAGCAAAAACATTAATAATAATAATGATGATGATGATAATCATAACAATAACAATAATTATACTAATATGCAGGTTTCTTGCCTTCTTTCCATTGCATCAACAATATTGAGAACAGAGCTCCCATAAGATCCTGCTCTCCAACAGAAACCTGCTAGAGGTAATTTTCACCTGGAGGTGAAAGAAACATTTTAAAATTTTGTATAAACTGATATGTTCAATCTTCTATACTGAGAACAGCAGAGAAATTGTCTGGAGCACCAGTTATGAAACAATTGCAAAAGTTACAAGGGGCATATAAGGAATATTATAGCACTATTAATTGCAATCTAGCCAGCCTCTGTGAAGTTTTCCAAGTGAAGGGGAAAGACACCAGGTAGAGCACCAGCAGGGAAGAATTAGGACCTGTTTTGGGTGATAATTAAATCTGAACAAAAAAGGCCACGAGATACTTTATCAGCCTTCACACTGAATCTTAACACACCCCAGAATGTTATCAATTCACTGTCATTGTCTTCAAATTAGGAATAAACTGTCTGAAATCAAAACCCTGCAGTGCAGAGGAAGCTGAATTTAAATCTCCTCTTTCATTTTTGTTCATCTCCATTAATTTGCCACTTGTTAATAACAAGTGAAGAACAATCAATCTAAATAGAGTTCCAGCTACTGGCTCCCATAAAGCAAGAGCAAAGGAGATTAAATTATCATTATGAACCTACAGGGGGAATGGTATACATGGAGGGAAGGAGATGCAGGAAGGGGAGGTTTATTAGAACTGTGGCAGGAAGTAATTTTTATTTTACAGCTTCTCCATTTGATGAAGCTTTGAATGATCTTAGATCCAATTTCCTCTTTGAAACTGGGCAAAGGAACTTCAAGAAATATACCATCAACAACATTACCATCATCATGACCATCAAAATAATAAAGAACCACATCTAAGAAACCTGTGAGTACTTTATATACTGCCTTTTTTTAACATGGAATCATTAGAGGAATTTGTGCATTGAATTAAAATATTCTGCCTACATATAGAACTCAACTGTGTTCTACTGCTGAGCAGACAACTGATTATCAAGCTGTAAGGAATGCATCTTATTGTGACCAAATAAATGCAGGTCTTGTGAGGACAGACCTAGTTGCATGTCTCACTGTTTTCAGGCCAGATGAGGCTCCTTGACTTTAGGGATAGGAGATCGATCTGATTCTTTGGACTACTCCTATAATGAAGTGCCTTCTCAAATTGGAAACAACCTTTGCTCCACCATTTTAGTAGCCAGGGAGGCAATTTTCCACTACAAATAATCAGTGTTTGGTCAGTCTATCGATCAGATACTGCATTTCTCGAAACTCAGAGAGAAGGAGATTTACAGCTCTATTCCTAAGAGCTGCTGCAACATCCATGCATCGTTGTGTGCTTAATTTAGTAAAAAGATGATATTTCATTCTAAATATTTTGGTAAAACTTGTCCCTGTTAACTTGCCATTCTCTTCCTCCCATTGAATACTCCTTTCTACGAACATCTGACAGTCTAGTTCTTTGGGTAAAAGGCCATGTCGACAGTTGGAACCAGAATTATTGCATTGTAATAAACAGGAATACGCAACTTTACCTCAGCTGGGGTTAAGGCTCAGTGACGGACTAGATGACAGATGAATTTTCCACCTACTGGACTCTTTGCATAAATTATTACATCTCTCTTCTTTCCAGTCCAATATGTGTCCTATTACTTGGACCACAGCAACATCTCACTACCCTCTGGGATACTATTAACATACAGGAAATGCACTGCAGTTCTTCTTGTTGAAAAGCACCTTTCTGGGATTTGGTAACAGCAGCAGGGAACAGACAAGGAAAAAAGTATTAATTTCTGAGTAAGCAATTTTGAAATTGTATTAGCCATTCCCATCCCCTTCTGTCAAGACTCCAATTTACCTCCAGCTCTGTAACCACAACTGGGCGCTTAGCATTGTACTCCATAATGTAGTCCTAAATTAGAAAAACTCTGGAAAAAATCCATGTTGCTTGTACTTTAAATTCCCTGCACGCACGCAACCAGTAGAATTCCATGAGTTCTCAAGACTCCTGGCTTCACATTTTCTTTCTCTATTAAGGAGGGCCAAAAATTGCTCTGTCAAATCTGCCCACCCATTCTGATGACAAAGAGCTAGAAGGGAATTGAGTGTAAGATCATTTAATTTCCTCACTTCTCAGGACCAGCTGCTAGATGCTCTGAGAGAGCTACAGGCATCAAGAACAGGAAGACTGTCCTGGCTGAGAACAGAAAGTTTTTTATTTGGGCTTTAGCAAATTGTAGCTCTTCACCAAGAGTTTGCTGTGTTTTCTGGTGGAGCTCTACATACTACATTTCTTCAGGTGTCATCCACATATTAAGAAATATGTCTTTAGTTCAAACATGTGAAGTGGCAGAATATCCATACCATCAACCAAATCTCTGGTAGGCTGGTTACAGATGCTGCAGCAATCACAGCCAGGATTGATACCTCCATTTGAGGGTGTTTCCTAAATAAAAAAAACTGGAAAAAAATTTCTATCATCTAGTAGTCTGAATATTCACTGGTGAATAGAGAAAACCTGCTTCACAATATGAGCTTGCTATCTTATGGGAAGTAGAAAAGCATACAAAGAAGAAACTGATAAATGTCCCATTGCATAACAATCTCCAAGTAGCTGAAGTGTTTAGGTATTCACAAAGGAGAAGGATATATATTAATACTTTTTCAGATAAAGGAGGGATTTTGGTTTGGCAATCCCACATGCTGTCTCTGTGCCCATACACTCTGATTTTGAAGGAAAGATCCACTTACCCCCTCTGATTTAGAAAGGTGTTTAAAACCCTGAAAAGAACTGAAGAGGCTGATAAAGTTCATTTACTCTCTGTAGCATATCCCACTAACGTGGATCAGCAGGTCTTACAGACCAAAATTTCCTCTCCTGAAGGGAGTCTGCACCCCAAAGCTAGTCTATGTGTTCAAATGATATTGTTTTTAATAGAAGATGTTATTTCTCACTAAAAATTTGGATTCCTTTGTGCCTTTAAACCTCCACAACTCTGGCAGCATTCTTCTCTTGATCTTCCACATGTGAATGCACAAATGGAGATCAGGAGATTGCAAGATGCAAAAAGGTAGGGTATTTAGGTGCCTTTATATATATCTCCCATGTGGAATAGGAAAGCAGAAATGGAAGTCACAGGTTCTGCCCTGAACACTACCCCCCAAATTTTTTATGGTCATCAGTGACAATGCAAATACATGGTAATCCTCTAATCTCACTCCCTCTGAAGTAGTGGGGCTACATCACACTAAGTAATTGGGACTCTAAGTTGGCAGCTCAGTGTCTCTCTGTCAAACATTCAATCTTATTGCCAAAGAAAATAAACTGTCAATCAGCAGGTGCTCTTCTTGGTGACAAACCATCCCCATAATGTGATACATTCAGTACCTAGTCAATTCTGTTGTTGAATTAAAGCAGCTGTGTGGCAGTACTGGTATCACAGAGTCAACCAGCTCCTTATTTCTGCAAAAGACAGAAGGATACATTGCAGCAGAGCATGTAAAATGTCATTTTGCACCTCTGTCAAAGAAGCTGAATGACTGAAATGTCACATATCTCAGGCAGGGATAGAGAAGATATAACTGTGAATATCTCTGCTATCAAAGTTAAACTTACAAACATTTTAAAGGGGACCTTTTCTAGATGGAAATATAAAATTGGGTTTTTTTAGGCAGCCAAGACAATTATTCTAATGTGCCTTAGTCTGTTACTGCTGTGCTGGGCCAGCACAAGTGAACATCCCCAGATGAGCAACTTTTAGAGAGTATTGTATTAAAAGTAGAAGACTCTAAACAGAGCCAAGAATATTTCTTTTGCTGCTAGGCCAAAAATGACACCAGTAATCATACTGCACCTCAGATATACAGGTAAAGTGAATGACATATTTATAATTGAATGAGAAAATATGGCTTAAAACCACAAATTGGAATCAGTGTCCTTAACTCCCAGTACATCGACTGGTGGCAATTTATTGAATGTGGCCTGCACTGATCAGGAAGTTATCTTAATTGCACTTATCACCTACGTTTGCTCACATCCATAATCCTAGTTCCCAAGCACTATAACTAGAGAAGAATATTCAGGGAGGTGCTTGAATCCTCTCCAGTGCTCTTCAACCACAGAAACACAAAGCACAGGTTTTCACTCTCTATAACATTTATTTAGTGGTCTGTAAAATGAAAGCTAATACTTTGATAATGGTGATTAATATCAGACCTATTTAATCTGAATCAGCCATTGCCATGCAACCATACAAACTGTGGAATCAGACATAACACAGAATCCAGCATGGTACAGACAGGCACAGATATAACTGGGAATGGTGCAGACAAAAAAATGATGTGGCCTAAAATATGATGAAAAAAATTAAGCCAATTACATCCATTTGCACAAATTTGAGCCAACAACATGAATTCATACTCTACGAGATCTTAGTTATATTTGGCCACACTTTCTAATCCTCTTAAATGGAGGACACCTTATGGAGAGACACATTTCATCACCACATCACAGCCCAAGTGACACTGTGAGGATAATGGCACAAAGTGAAAGAGGTTCAATTAAACCTTCACAGCATCACAGAGTTCATACGGTGTCTCAGCTGATGGGATGACAGGAAATGAGAGAACAATGTTCACAAGTTACAGAAGAATAGCCATTCTTTAAATCTTGACATTGACTTTAGAAAAGAGAATATACATTTAGTCTTTTACTTTTCGGGGTTTTTTACCCCTTTGCCTCTGTTTTCCTAAAGTTTGCCATGTTCTGAAGTGTGAAAATGTGAGGGGTTGTCCTCATGGCACCTTTTTTGCCCTAAGTAGATGTAACAACCAGAAATGTGAAAGTGTGACGGTTTTCCCTGTTCTGGTTTGCTGACTCCAGAAGTTCAGATGGATGAGGTCATTTGTCTTCATTCAATTGCTGAAATTTTTTTCTGGCCGTATAGTTATGCAGCAAGATTCTAATGGATGTTCTCGAGGGTGCTGACCCACAGACAAACACAGACCTCTGTGGAATTCATGAATTTGCCATGCACATCCTTCAGATTCAAGCAATTAAACTATTTCCTGAAGTGAAACTGGCACAGACAAAGAATCTGCTCCCCGACACATTTAGCTGCAGACAGAGCTTGAGGAGCCCAAACCAGAGCAATTCCCCTGGCTGCAAGAGCATGGGTTAGGATACTGATTTGAAAGATGTGTGCACCAGAGAAGGAAAGCCATAGCACCAGAGCTGGAATGAGAAGCAGGACAGTGTTTCCTAAGCCAAGAATTCTCTTAAAATCCACAGACCTGTGGATTTGTGAGCCAGGATTTTGTGTTCTTGTTTATTTCTACAGTTTTGAAGATTGCACAAAGAATTTACATTACTTTTCAAGACAATTAATCTTCCTAATTAAAACATTTGAACATTGACCAGTGATTCACATTACATTTTGCTCAGGTATAGCAATTTCTATCTTCTGCTTTATGAGAAAATAGGACTTCCATTATTCCACTCCCATGTGTCTTAGGTCATTTACAAATCCAAAAAGCTGTATGTTTCTGTAGGAGGAAACCCATGCTCAGGGAAAGATCTGTGATTTAATAAAAAGCATTGCATACTATGTACTGCTGGTGTTTGCAGAGATGATCAAATAAAATGTATGAAAAATTTTGAATATTTCAAGTGCATTTAAAGCTCAGGCAGAGTTACAGCAATAGCAGTCTGCTTCTGGCCATTCGCTACACAACTGCTACCATGACTGCTGCTTCCTAACTCTAATTCCTACATAAACAGAAATGTGCCCTGAGGAAAAAAGGCTAAAGATGCACAGTAAATCTCTCACGGTGAATATTTTCCTGCATGTTGTTTAGAAAGTTATTTCCTGTGGAATTCAGCTAACTCTAGACAGACAGAATCCTACAAATACACATGAAAAAATTCCTTATGGTCTGGCAGTATTGAGTGACCCTGGGCAAGTTATTCAAGGCTGACTCACAGGTGTCAAACTGGAATGGAAATGTTTGCAGGACCATACCCTGCATTTCCAGGCAGACAGATAAGCTGTCATCTTTAACTCTGAATCACTCAATTTTTACTGCACAGCATTTTTAAAAAATGCTGCTTATGTGTGCAGAATTGTGAAGACAAACATTTGCACAGTGCAAAACAAAGAGAAATAATGGCATTTAACCCAAATATGCATAAGAAAAGATTCTGTCCAAGACAGAATAAAACACCACTTGCAGGTACATTAGAGAACTTCCTGTCATTCCCATTTCCTTCTTATCACAGCAGCCGTAGCTCAGTACAATTTTATTCTTTCAGTGGTGACCATCTTTGTCAAGAGTCCTCTGTACTGCCTTACAGGAAAACCTCACTTCTATTTTCCCCACTTAAACATCTTCATGAGCTTATCTCCGACCTTGATGACAGAACTCTTATTCAGAATTTGCCTTACAAGATCTTCAGCAAAAAAGACATTTTCCACTTTTATTTTTTGTATCCTCTGAAAGATATTCACACCTACACATGTAACCACCTCATCCCTCCTTTCTCCAGGAAACTGCTACTGTATGTTAAGTATTAGTCTCTACTACCCAGGCTATTCTGTTCTGCACTCATTGTGCTATTTCCTCTGGGTTGTATCCTCCTCTTTGAAGAGAAGGACAGTATTTCATTTACCCTGGAAAACTCTAGTGCACGCAGCACTGATATAAAGGGATTTATAGATTTAGCCCATCCAATACACTTTGGTCCCATCTGTTCTAGTCTCTGACTCTGTTTCTTGGAGACAACGTGGTCTTCAGAAAAGTCTAAGACAAACTGGGCTCAGGGATGGGAAATCAGAGAGATCCCTGAGTGGACAATTAAGTGCAAAGGCAAAGAAAATGGATGGGGAAGAAGAGTCAGAGGAAGAGGGATATGTAAATGAGAGGTGGGAGGTGTCAGCATTCATGAAGACACCCTAAATTATGAGGGTGGTTATGAGATCCAGCCGCCTGGGAGGGCTTGCATGTAGCAAACACCAACATAGAACATATCACACTATTTAATGAAAATTTTTTCAAAGTTTTCTTATGTCTCTAAATCTGGGGTAACAACCTGTCTTCACATTGCAGGTGTTTTGTAGAAATTAATGATCTGAGTAATTAATGTTTGTGCAGTATTCACATACTACACTGAAGCAGAGATTAATCGGTAATTCCTCAGATCAAGGTCTGATTTACATTCAGCAAGTGCCAAGGAGCAGGGAAATGTCCCAGAGTCAGTGGGAACCTGTTGTCTTATGCAGAAGCTCATGTTGTACTGATCAGCTGGAATTTGGTCCTCTGACAGGCATCTTGGCTCCGGATTATTTCTATACAGTAAAGAACAGTGCAAAAAAGATCACTCACTGAGTGTGGGGGATCATACAAAATATTGATTAGCTGATAATTAACAGAGCACACCCTGTCCTATGCAGCTTAAATTATGTGGAAAATGCCTAAAATACATTAGTAAAGATTTGATTGTTTGCACAAGGGGAGTGAATTTAGGATTCTCAAATAAAATTAAAATCTCGCATTTCTTAATGCTTGGATTCATGCCCCAAAATCTTCTGAAATTTTTATTTCTATTTTTAATGGGGCTTTTTTTGAAGAGTTTCCATGAAGCAGTTTTGTCTGACACTATCATCTCATGAAACACACATTTCCTGATTAACAGCTTCCTTGTAAGATCACCTATCCCAAAAATGACGTCTGGAAGAGACATTATCTCCAGACTCAGAGCCATCAGAGATGCGAGGCAGCTGCCCAAGACACAGCACATTAGTGTAGCAATACTAATCAAGCCAAAAGAAAGGAGATTAGAGACACATGCATTTCTACCAGCATTGTTAAACAGATTTTCAGTCCTATGCACTGACTCTCATAGCAGATGAAGTCAAAAGATGCTTCTAAGAAGTATTACCCTCAATTAATCATTTCCAAAATGAACTATTTAATTTCTGAAAAAATTACACACTTCGCTTTAATATTTTTCCAATTTAAACATCGTGAGATTTTGTATTGAAAATCTTTTTCATTAGGGTAACCCACTGTTAAAAAATCAAAAAGGTACTGGAAAATAAAAGCAGGTTAAATAGCCTGAAAATGAAGATTTCCTTTGGCATAAATAAACAATTTAAACTTAACCCTAATTACTGTCAAAACTTGTAGGTTTGTTTGGCCTGTTTGTTCCTTCCATTTTCATTTTGGCTGTAGTATATCCCAGCTCCCCACAAACTTTTGTTTGGAGTTTTCTGTAAGAGCTAATGCAGGTTCCTACCTGGTTTTGTTCTTAGTTCCCATATTTTTAGCAGGAAACAGAGTAGTCTGGGTGTAGTAATACTGAACTCAAGTTCAAGAGTCATTCATGCTAATAACCTCTTGTTTTGCAGCCAGGATGTGGCTATGACAGCTCTCCATCAAGAGCTCTCCAATGTTACCCCCATGCTTCACAGCCTTTGCTTTTCCTCTTTCTCACCTTCCACATCAGTTTGCAGATAAGTTCCCTAAAATTCACCAGGAGAGAGCTGACTCATGAATCCAAATCCTGAGCACTTGGGCAATGTCTGTGCAGGCCTTGTAACAGCCTGATACTCCTGCTACACTCCTGAGGGAGATTAATGCGGGCTTCTGCTGCCATACACATCCCCAAAGCAGGGGTTTGTTCCTATTTATTAAGTTGTGGCAAATGACCGGTTGTTTTTGTGCACTTTTGTGGTGGGGCATCAACACCCCCCACCCTTTTTTTAGGCTGCACTGTGATCTAAGAAATGTTCCTTAGGCCTTGGCCTTGATAAGCAGCTCCTGGGCTCAGCTCCTCTTGAGCTTGTCAAAAAGAGTCTGCTCCCAGGAACTAGTGCTGTCTAATGAGCTCCTGCTTTTTTTTGAAGAACAGCCTTGAAAACTTTTTATTTTTTTCCTGAATGGCATAACATCCTCTTTTTCACACTTTCAAAGAAAGTGGCTGATCCAAAATGCAGCCAGGACGAAACATTGCTATGACTAAAGCCAACTCTCTTGAGCTCTTCTGGATTTTGCGACCAGCAAACTCCCTCTGAGTGGGGCTTCTCAGAGCCGGTGAACTCTCAAGTTTGCTGTATCTGGGGATCACTGGACAACAACAGATCCTGGGCTGATCCCTCCACTCCTCAAAGCTCAACCCTTCACCTGCTGGGAAGATACAAAATCTCCTGAAGTGAGTATTTCACTGACTTTCAAGGGGAATTTTTCACAGGTACCTCGCACTGACTCTTTATGTCTGTGTGCATACTATGCACATATGTTATGGCAAATATGGGAGAAATGCTGCTCTCCTAGATGTTTAAGTACTAGGTAGATTAGGTTTGTAGGCAAGTTACTGTTGTGATATAGTAAATCCTATATGAATGCTTTGCTACAGTGGAAAGTTTAAGTTAAATTATGTTAAATGCTGTTCCTTTGCTAAATTGCTAAATTTAATTTAAATAATAAGTTAAGTACTGTTAAGTGTTAAGTGCTTTAGGCCCCATTCCTTTTTATCACTGCCCTTTCTATCCTTTTGTCACACACACAAACACACACACACATAGACAGCTTTCGGTTTATTTCCGTTTGGATAGACTGAGTGGATTTTGTTTGTTGCTTTTTTCCTAAGTGTGCCTTAACCATCTAGTAAATAGTAGAGTGAATCTTGCCAATGAACTTTGTTGTGCTGTCTCTTTATATTAGATCTGGTTTTTACTGATACATTTGCTAGTGATTCTTTAAGCAATCTCAAACACTCATTCATAACAACTCTTAGTGCTGTGTAACCCATCTGGCTGCTCGTGTTTGGTGTGTGAATTTCTTCAGTCTTCTGAAATAAAGGTGTTTCATTACAGGGAAAATGTTATTCCCTGGGGATTTGCACTGACCTTCTCCATCCTGCTAACCTGCCCTGTGCACTGCACTCTGTGACACAGACAGGGCTTTGAAGGAAATGCAAAACACTCATTAGTCAAAACTGCGGTACAATGTGAAAGCACATCACACACACGTGCTCCTAACATGCAAATTTAACGACACTTTTCCTGGAACAAAGCCCTGTGCTGCATATAAATGAAGAGGATGCCTGAGCCTCACACAGAGGTTTCAGATTAGCTACTTGCTTTGGGCAAATAGCGGAAAGCACCCAGGTAAGGCAGTGCCAAGGCTGAGATACGAGCCTGAAGAAGATCAACCAGATCGTGTATTTTACACAGCTGTGTCCGGCAAACAAAACGTGACAGCCTGTTCCAGCAGACAGATGGGGAGCTGAGTTTTTCAGCACAAGTGCCAGCCATTTAAGTCAACTTTGTAGCAGCAGCAGTGCTGAGTAAGCTAAACATACAAAATACTGATTACATGTAGGGGAAAGCAATGGCAAAACACCAGCAAATAAACTCCACTGATACATGGAATGACCTCATGCCTAAAGGATCTGAAGGAAATCTGCTTTTCCAGTGTGCCTATGCCTAGAAAATAGGGCTCTCAGGATCTGACACTGAATCTAATAAATCATAAAATCTGGGAAAAAACCCCACACAGATAGGAGACAAACTATCAGACACATCATGTGGAGCCCATCAGCTCCACATGAAATCAAGAAGTATTTCTTGTCATCCCCTCAGCCCCTATGAGGTTTGACTATGAAGCTGTGGATGACATTTCACACCATTCATCTGCTGACTTTTATTAATCTCCTTTTTCAGTTGCCCCACCACACTGTCTCTGCTACAGTAACTGGTGATGAATACAGGATCTGGTACCTACCTGCTGGACAGGACACCTCTGCAAAACCCTTCCATTCTGAACAGCTGGGATGTAATGAGCTGCAGACCAACCATTCATTCCAATTTCATCCAAAGTAGGAGAAATTTGGTGGGGCTTTGAAAAGTAAATTGGCCTGTGGAGAGATCCAAATTGCTCTAATTAGGTTCTGACACCTAAAAAAAATTATCGTAAAGAGACTTCAATAGAAGAGGAGACTCAACCCTGCAATCTGCTTAGCAGGCAACAAGCAGGAAAACAGCATTTTGCCTTAAAACGTGCTTTGGTAATAATAACCTCCTTCTTTTCCCCAATATCCCATGACTATATTGTTTGAAACTTGAAACAGAAATAGAGACTTGTCCTCAACACTGCCAACTTTGCAGTCACAGCCATATCAATTAGAACATTAATTTCAGATGAGGTGGGAAAAGAAAGATGAAACCTCTGTCTCATCATTAAACATTTATGGTCAGGTTCCTTGAAAATACTGGCCTTTAGTGCTACTTTTGTTTGGTTGGTTAATAATGCACTTCAAAAAATAAGCATATTGTCAACATTTTCAGCATTACCTAGCCCACATTCAATTTGTTGTATTTTCTAAAATAAATTCAGCCAGGTCCATTTGATTACTCTTGCCCTAAATTAAACCATCAGCCTATTTTCCATAACAAGCACTGTCTTATACCATAAATTATTATTAGAATTAATTTGTGTCGAGGTTTGCCTGAATAACAAGATGTGTCTTTCCCACTCAATGCTAAATGACTGAAGACACATCAGAGAAAGACAATTTATATCGCAGACATTTTGCACTGATGTGTCACCTTCTTAAATGCTTCTCAGCTTTACTTTCATGACTTTAACTATTTCACAGTTTCTTTAAATGGGACTTTCCCCCCCTCCCTTTGCTATAGATGCGGGCTGTTTCTGAGTGCTGCCAGAGCTGCCTGGTGACTTCCAGAGCTTGGGAAGTGATTTTACCACAAGGTAACACACACTGCAGGTTTACAATAAATACACTTGTTAACAAAGGGCAAGTTCTGAGCACTGAGCTATCACTTTACTGCAGCTTGAAGAAAGGAGCTCCAGAAAATAAGAAAGGATTTTCCAGTTAGCAATTGAGGTAAGACAGGGTGTGTTACTTCCACAGAAGCTGCTCTAAAAGAGCCTGTAAAGGAATGCTGAAGGTGGATGAGGATTTAGATGGGGAGAGCTGGACTCACAAAGGAGGGGAAGCATCAGAAAACTGGACCTTCAGTAATTTACCTTTAATGCAAGCCCAATTAGTGAATTAGTTTTTAGCAGGAAAGATACCTAGTAGATCAGCCGAGACAGGGACCCTCCCAATGCTGGAGGGAAAAGTTCAGGGCACTATCACCACTCTCCTTGCAGCAGAGATGGGGAGCTCCCTGCATATGCACAAAATGGTGGCAGAATTTCACTGCAAGCACTGCTGTTATAACTCAGCTCACTATATTTGATAGGAACTGATGGCTGAAGAAACAGTCCTTAGAAAGTAGTGTGCTGTGTTAAAAAAACAAAGACCAAAACAAAACAACCCACATAACTACTGAAATCAGGAGACAAGTTGAAGTGGTCGGTCTCCCCCCTAAAAAAACAACACAAAGAGCTGCTCTCTGCCCAAAGCTGTCAGGTTGGTGTATAATTGCCACAATCACACAGAGCTTATTCCCAATTCTACCCTGTGGTAAATCTTTGTCAAAAAACTTACAAAAAACAATGACGTTGAGTTGGCAAAGAAATGCAGAACCTTTTTGGTTTACACAATTCTATAATAATAGCACTCTTTTTGCTTTCCTTCTACTTATTTTAGGCTGTTCTTTATTGTTTACCCAATAGGCTAGACTGGAGTTCAGGAACAGTTTCCCTGACTGTTTCAATTACAAAGAAACCCCTGCACGGTTACACGAGGAGCTTTTGCAGCTCTTGTGGACAGTGGGTGCTCATGAGAAATGAAACAGCACTTTCCTCCTTAGGAAAACAATCCATGGCTCTTTTCTTAATTAATGCTGCAGAACGGCTTAAAAGAGATGCTACTAGAATCTGCTTTGCTTTGCTAATCACACTCACTCTACTTCCCAATTGATTCATTTGGTTGTCAGAAAATCAGATTTTCCAATAACAATACATGCTAACTAACTCTCTGAAAATGTAGGACATATTGTAAAGAACTTTACTATGAAAAGATAAGCCAAAAAACCCCTAAGTTTTCTGATATATTTTAGGAATAATACATATTTCTCTCATTTCAAGTATATTTTCCTCAAGTAAAATTTTTTCCTCATTTTTTCAAGTACCAGTTTCGTCACCATTTGTTCAGTGAAGGTAAAGAGTCCTAAATCCTCTTCTTACAAAACAAACTTGTGGAAATTAGGTACCAAGATTTATTTGAATTAATTGAGCATCATGGATATGTATTCATCACGTGTAACAGCCTGGTGTTCTGAGCCGAGGTAACTCAGCACAACTTTGTGAATGCTCTGGCCTGCAGCATGGTGTGTATCAAAAGATCTCTTCTGTGTCCTCATTTAACAACTGTAAATTTTTAACAGCTCCCAAACAAGTAGTTTCATCTGAAATTGCTGCTGGCTTTACTTTTTTTATCAAGTTTGTATCTCCAGGTGACCAAGACAACTAGAGACTTGGTTTGTTTGCTTTTTTAAAGCTGAGGGCCATTGCTGACAAGGACTGGAGAAGGTGAAAGAACTGAGAGAGAAGATAAATCTCCTTCCATAAAGGAGTTCACACAGATTATTTTTACATAAATTGCGATGAATGAGCCATCTGGACATTCCCATTCATGTTGCGGTGTGCCATGGCTGGTGCCACAGCCAGCAACTCCAAGTGGACCAGCAGGTGCATTGGTTTGATACCCACAAATCCCAAGAGCTCTAAGGTTAGGGTGAGTACCCAGAGGCCTGTGCAGGGTATGCAGATCATACCCCCATAACTGCCACCACCATCTCCTCCCCTTCTTCCCTATATTTGGTTTCCCCTCTAGAAAGTTCTCTGTTACTTGGTCCCTCACTGGCCCATGTTAATCCTCCCTGCCTACCCCGTTACCATTGGTTCTGTACCCTATTCCCCGCCTCTGCACCACCCCGTTGTGGTTATCCCACTGGTTGTTATGTGCTTTCCCCTCCCATTTCGTGGGGGTATAACACCCCACGTCACAGTCATTTGCTTGCTTCTTCGCACCCAATAACCCCTCTCCTGTTTTCCCACGAGGAAGTCCCTCCGCTTTCTTTCTGCCTCCTCCGCGCGCCCTCACCACCAGTGGCTCGGGCAAACCCGTGCTGGAGCTTCACGGATCCTCCCATGCCCTGCGAGCAGCCTCCTTCATCCCCTCCCGTGCGGGCAGGTGCCCGGCGCTTGTGGTCACCTCGCTGGCTGGACAGAGAGCGCCGCGGCACATTCACTCTTCACACTCACAGGAACAGATTCACAGCTAAGTTGGTTCTGGCTTAAATAGAATCAAGTTTACTGTCTTCAGTAGAGCTTGCTTGACTTGAATAGTCTCCAAATCTGATCTCTTAGGAAAAGAAATTTCATTATATTGTTGTAATTTGGTCCTTAGAATGATGAATTAATCTTGTCTCATGGCTATAATACACAAACAATTGTTTTATATTTAAAAATTCTTTTCTGCTAAAGATAATGTTGGTGAAACTGCTTTATTTAGTCAGGTTCTACTTATTTTGTTGCTGAAACTTAAATACTGAATTCCAGTACTTCAAAGGACATACCTCTTACATAAGCCACAGAGAAAAACTTCAAATATTATAGTAACGCAACACTATCACTGTCATAGAGTGGAAAACAAGAAATGAGTATCAGATTTATTTGTAATGAACTCTCTACAGTTTAAGAAGGATTAAATATTTGTAGTGTGTTGTAACACTCTCCAGCAAATGAAATTGCTACATCATCTGCTAAAGAGTGACAGATTATCTCCTGTAAGACATGGCCCATACTCTTACTGAACTGTGCAGTACAAGTATTTTTAACCTAATGGGAATTACATGAGGATCTGTAGTAGCAGGCTGTTTCTCCCTTCCCACACTAGCAAATATCAATTCTTCTTAACCAAAGAAAATGTAAGACACATATTTGTGATACACAGAATACTCTATCTCATCAACATTAGTGTAGGAGCCAGATTCAATAGTTTAAAAATGCATTTTTAAAATAGTCTACCTATGACTCAAACAACTGTGCTTTTATTTTTCAAAAGAAAATGACATAAGAGGAAAAATCCTTCAGATTAGGCCAAGAAAGGTAGATCTCAGGAATGGTTTCCCCTGCAATATGCCTTAATCCCCTTGTTCTCTGGGATGAACAAGGAGAGAAAAATCAGCACTGCAGAATTTCATGTACCAGCTCTGCATTTATACCAGCTTTTCACAAAACTTTCTGGAATCTGTCTATGGAATTAAACCATTGCCATGGTAATGCCCAGCTTCTGAAAGGTGTTGACACTTTGCCCACAGTTCCTCACTAGCATTCTCCAGCTTCCCTGTGCTGAAGAGGAAAAGAATCACAGATGATCGATAATGCCATTTTTGAAAGCCAGAGAAATTCCTTGGCACCAATGACCATGTCCAGAAACCTCTTTCAGTGCACCCAGACATGAGGGCAAACACACCACAGGCTTGGTATCAGCCAAGCTGTTGGGCAGCTCCCAGCAAGCGCTTCTGGCAGAACCAGGGATGATGAGCAGGTTATAGAGCTCATCGTGGCAGAAAGAAGGGTCTACAGCACATTTTCCACTTACAAACATCTCCTGAAAGGCTTCATTGCTCAGGAAGAAATTTTACCTTCCTTACATACCCACTGAAGATCTTTGCTCTTGGGGAGAGGAAAACAGGAAATAGCTACAAGAAAGGCAAATGTGCATAATCATATTTTTCTGGGGCCACAGTCTGCTGATAATATAGGGAATATTCAGAAATCAAAGAAATAGTACATATAGATATCTGATCAATTTAAGTAATTGTAGTCACTTTAAGATAGATATTGATATAGTAGTTTGGGTCTGATTTTCCAAAATTTTATATTGACCACTGGGCCAGCATTTCCAAAAGAGCATTTGGGTTAAGAATGCTTAATTTTCTGTTTTCCCTCATGGAAGGAACCCACAGTGGAGCAGTTATTGAAAAACTGCAGTCTAGGGAAGAACCCAGCTCATGAAGGAGTATATCCTGAGGGAGGGACCCCACGCTGGAGCAGGGAAGGAAGGAGTGGCAGAGGTGAAGTACCATCTATGACTGCGACCCCCATTCCCCATGCCCTGCGCTGCATGGAGGGAGGAGGAGGAATTGTCATGAATGAAGTTGAGCTTAGGAGGAAGAGGTATGTGGAGGGAAGATGTTTTTAGCTTTCGGGGTTTTTTTCCTGCTGTCCTACTATGTTATTAATTGGCAATAATTAACATTAATGTTCCTCAGGTCAGATCTGTTCTGCCCGTGACACTAAATGGTAAGTGATCTCCCTGTCCTTATCTCAATGCATGAGTTTTTTTCATCATATTTCCTCCCCCACCCTGTCCTTTTGAAGAGGGGGAGTGACAGAGAAGTTCGGTTGCCACATTGCAGCCAGCTAAGGTCAATCCATCACAAAATCAAACTCCTTGTATGTGTGTATGTTTGTGTAACTCTAAGCAGAAAAATCAAAACTATGAGTTTAATTGTCACAGACCCTGTGTTCAGACACCGGTGTTATATCCTCAGGCTTCACTTCTGTAATAAGCCCAGTTTCTCTCACCAGTTTCCCTGCTGGCAGTCACATGAACCTTTTGCTTTCTTGTGGGTTTGTGTCCAACTCTAACTTTGTGGTTGTTATGCGGTGAAGTGAATACATTAGGTGGTGAAGTGAATACATTATGTAGTGAAGTATGGTGCAGGTTTTCAGCTGTCATCAGTCCAAGGTGATACATCAGCACAACAAAGTAGACCACTCTGTGGAGATAATAGGAAAAAAGGAGAGCAAACATCTTCTGGATATCATCATAAAGAAACAAAACGTGTCACTTTTAACTGCTGCTGGAATGACTGAGGTCATTCCATCATTCCATTGTCAGTGTTGCACCAGGGATGGAGAAGTGCAGCCACACACAGATCCAGCATGAAATGGAATTCTTTATTTAATTACAGACAGTTTTTATGTGTTAGTTTGCTTGACCGGCAAAATAAAGTCATTGGCCCTTGACCATCCGCCTCTTAGCATGATTGGTTAAACTCTACAACCCCCATTTCAAAATATTTCTCCAGTCAGTATCACAACAATACTGCATAACAATCTGCACCTGCAAGATAAAGGGACTGGTTTACAAAAACCTCTGACTGTTTTCGGCCAGCATCCGTGTGAAAGCAAGAACCTTCACACGGACACTGGTAGAAAGCTGGAAAATCTGCTAGCAGCTTTTCAGTATCCACAATTCCATCCTTCAACAGATGAAAGCTATTGAAGAGGGTATCATATCTGTATCAGAGATTTTCTTATTGCAAAAACAACACCTAAAGCTGTAATTTTTTTTCCCAGGAATTTGTCAGAGACAGAAAAAAAATCAGTGATGGGATTTTTACTCATAAGGTTTCCTGACACCTGTGAATTTGGACATGGGTATTTGTTTTAGGGAGTACTTTAAAAAATATAAGATGGGAAGGGAAATGGTGTGACACATAGGAAGAAGCATAGTTGAAAACAAAATCAGGTATGGCACAAAAGTTACTCGTGGACTAAGGAAAAGAGAATAGAGAGCTAGGAGGTCAAAAGCAGTTCAGAGCTACAAGAAAAGTCGGAATAGACAATTAGGAGTTCAGTCTGACACACAAAGGAAGAGAAGGTGGTAAAGAAATGGAAGAGGGCAAGTAAAACAGGGAATGGAAAGAACAATAGGCGCATCTGCCACACAGTGAGGAAAGATGAGCTGAAAACTCATCATCACTATAAGATAGCTTGCTGAGAATATCTCCACATTTTCAATTGCTCTGGATGAAAGATGGCAGGGCTGTGCCACAAAGGTGTGATTAAACACTGAGGAAGCAGCTTTTCTTCTTCCAGTCAGAATGTTTTATAATAACTCTCTCCCTCTCTGTTACCCTCTGAACTTCTCACAGGCCACAGGCATCAGGCATCTCATATTTTTTGTACTGAAAGTGTCTTAAGGTTCTTCAAGAGCTTCCAAGAACTGTTTCCTTTCACTGATGAAGAGTGGATCACCACAGCAAGAAAATGAGGCAATTTTGAAACAAGTAGGACTTGAACACCAATTTGTGTTTATGAAAACAGATGAGAAAGATTAAACCACCAGATTAGCTGCCATTTAAATTAAACCTAACTTAAAGTTCACCTTAATCAGGATGTAAAATAATGGTTAGAATGCTCACTGTGCCACCCTCCTATGGAATTAAGCTTTGTGCTGTCTCTCCTGATAAGGGTGGTTGCCATCCTTGTGTACACCTTTCTTATACGTCACCCAGTCCCTTTGGCAGACAGAGCTCTGCATAGTGAGCGGCACAATAGTCACATTTAATGGCACTGTGAAAGCAATACGTGCCCTGAAAGCAGGGCACGATAGAGACCAGATAGCATGAAATAAAGCAGATTACTTTCTTTGCCTACTGGTATTAAGTAGAATTGGTGTCAGCCAACTGTAGGCACTTATTGTGGAACACTTGAGTTCCTCAAAAGGGATTTTTACTGCTAAATCTTCAATAGTTATGAAAAATTATGAGTCAAAAGTAATCCAGTGCTAATATACAATTCTATTTTTTACTTTAATATAACATATGTAAATTAAATTCGAATAAGGCCAGTTCAGCAGTGGGAAGCCAATTTATACTTCTAATTCTATATTACATTTTCTTATTGCAGCTACACTATAGATCAAACTGGTACATCCAAATCTACTATAAAAATATCTCCATGGGCGGGACTTTGAAAATGAGAGTTTAACAAAATATATTTTTTCTCCTTTATCAAATAACGTATTTTTTGTTCACTGCTTAGCAAATGTCATTCTCTGAGAGCAGAAATACCTTGAATAAACTGACATATGTTATTTGACAAACAGTATTGTCATTTACTGTTCGCCTTATTTTATTGTATTTAGCGCTGCATCACAAATTCTGATACTGAGAAGCTTTTTAAATTGAGACAGGAAATACACTGTATTGATGTTTCAGTGGTCTTTGAGAGTGAGGCTCTGCAAGCAATAAAGGAAGGAGATAGAGGCAAGGTCAGCTCTTGCAGAGCATGCCTAATGAAGCATTTTACCTTTTCGTGTAGGGCCTCAGTTACCCAATCATAAATGCATATATGTACATAAATGCATATACATGTACACACATGTACGCTTAAGACACACATTTCCTTATGCATGTGTATATTCATATAGGTCAGGAAACATTGGGATGTAGTAAGCAGCTCCCTGAAAATAAGATTTCTGGATATGATCTCAGTGGCCACCCCAAACCTATCTGCAATATGGATATTGCTTTTGACAAAAGGTTGAAGAAAGTCTGAAGCAATTTATCCTGCCCTGTCTTATCACATCCACAGTGAAGGACTCTTATGGGCTTTTTGTCACTGAAGAAAGGAATGACGCTGAGCTGAAGCACAGCACAATGTCCTTTATTTGCCTGAAAAACACCACCATTCATGGCCCTGGGCTGCCTGGGCCTTGCCCTCTTTCGAGCAAGGATTGAAATAAAGCTTCAGAAGTCCTGCCCACTTCAGAAATTTTGTGGTCAGCCAAACACCAACTTCCACTTAGCATTTAGGAAGGTAATGCAATCCCACAAGTGACATCAGAATTCCTTCTAGGAAGGTGGGTTGGAACACCTGTACAGGGAAGGTAATAGGGAAAGGAGAGAAAAACATCTCCGGTTGATTAGACCTATTTCTTACTAAGAAACAGTATGGACCTGAGAATCCATTGTATTCTATGTCTTTAATCTTTTTTTGATAGAATATGGATTTGCCTAGAACCTAGTTCTCCCTAAAAGCCCTTCACAACAGTCAGAATGAATCTGCAGTGAATTTGGTGGAGAGTCTGAGGGCCTGAAGTGGATATGATCCTACCTACAGAACATGGGGCAATGATTACAACTTCTATATGAGGCAGCTGAGCTAAAGAAGGGTGTTCTCAATGAGCTTTCTTGAAACATGGAGAGCTACAGTATGTGTAGCAAAAATATCCAAAACTATACTAGATGGATTTTGAACATGTCCCATCTGACCTGAATGGCCCTGAGGCTTCCACATTATTCAGTGCCAGGTTCTAGGATCAGGAACTTCAGGGTGCTTTCTTTCACAAGTACCAAAGACAAGACAGGCACGGGATTTGTACCTTGATATGTGTGTACACCTGGGAGGAGAGAGCAAGATGCTTATCTGATTGGAACTTCCACACCTCTTGATATTCACATTTTTAATATTTCAAATAAGAATGAATACCAGACTTTTTGATGAACTTCTAAAAGCAGTGAAATACTGTGTGTAAAACATAGTTTCTGTTGTACAGTTATATCAATGACTCGGGTCTTTGCAATCACATGGAGACCATTTCAAGCCACTGGAACTGCATATACATATGAGATCTCAGGTAGGGGGTCTGCCTTGGATATTTAAACTGTAAAGCAGTTCAAACTTTCTCAAAGGATTTTGTAAGACTTCAGCTTCTCAGGTGTAGTTTAGCAAGGGGAATTTGCTTAAGAAATGGAGTTTATTTCAAGCAAAACACTCAAACCTTTCTTTTTAATAAAACCAGAAAATACTACCAAGGCAATTCTTGAAATGAAGTTCTATGCTCTGATCAGCTGAGCCGGCCATTAACTGAGCTGCCATGGCTGACCTTGAGAAAACTCACAATCGTTGCCAATTGTAACATGAAACTAAATAATGTTTCTGTTGAATGTTAAGGCCATAGATGAAATCTGAACTGTCACAGTTCCATGATACAAGCTGATGACCTAACTTAGGGTGCTTTGTTAAACCTGGAAGTCTACAGACATCTTCCTTTTTAGCTTCTGTTAGGAAGATGTAGGTCCTTCCATGACATTGGGGCAGACGTGGAGGCTGCAGTGCGGTACTGGAGACCCATCAGCACCCTCACAGACTACTGAGTGCACCACACTCCAGATGAAGCCACCTAGAGAGATGTGTGAGCCCCTCAGCTGAGGGCGTGCACTTCTCCATGGGCCAGATGGATATCATCCACTGCAGGTATCCCATCTCAACACTTATTTTGCCGCAGAGTCAAATAATACATTTTATCTTTCAGGGAAAGATAGATACAAAAATTTGGCTTTTATAGGTGTTTGAATTCACGGTTTCAGCATTACCTTACTGATTTTCTTGTGACAAAAAGGGAAATTCCAGTTTGAAAGAAGATCTGTGATGCCAAGTTTTGAATGTAATGAAAATCTTAAATACTATAAAATTATTTTATGTAACCTTGACTATTTTTCAAAAAAGAAACAAAACTTTCTGTTTGGACGTTCTGTGTTACTACTTTCAGACTCCGATAAATGGGGCTTTGTTCTGAATGCTGCTTCTTAAAAAAGGCATTTCATGCTATGCTTCAATCCACACAGAAATTAAATCTCATGATAATTATTGAAGCTTTACAAACTGAGGTGAGTACGCATTCCTTGCTTCAGTGACAAAAAGCCCATAAAATCAAATAGCAGTTTCTATGGTCACTGGACATTTCCTCTGATCAAAGAGTAGTCACCCTGTGAGCTGGAAGCCCCCAGCAGCTCAGATGCCCACCCTCTGGCAATGCATGTTGTTCTGAGGCAATGAAGGCTAAGCCAGACTGAAAAGCAAAAGTTGCTGTACTTGAAACAAAACACTCAGTTACAGCTCAAAAGATTCACCATATCCTCAGCAAAGGAGAAGGAGGGTAATATTGGTTCAGTGATTTACCCCTCTGAGGGACGTGGCTTCCAGGACAAGGTTTTCCTGCCCTTACTGTTGGAAGATGTAGTGCAGAGAGGAGCTGGGGTAAGAGATACACACAGCCGGTAGCTGGTCTCTCTGTCTAGGAGCAGTGCCTCCTCTGTGAGTAACCCAAAACAAAACCATATACCTTTGTTGATCAAATTCACCCATCACAAAAGAGTCTTCTGCACAGGTAAGAGTGGAAACACTTGGGGCTACACAAGTGTTTGTCAGTGCTGCAGATATGCTCTTCTCAAGATAAATATGTGCATTCTGATTAACTTGGATTTCCATTTTGGAAAATTTTTCTTGGTTTTGCTCTCCCACAAATAGTTGAGGCAGCCTGAAAGAGCAACTTGCTTTCTGTGCTCCAGAAACCTTTCTTAAGTCTGATTTTAGATGTTACCATGTCACTTAACAGTTGATCTTTTCTTTTGGCATCTCCTCCTCCCACAATCTTGTGTTTGACCTGAAGCTCTGCTGATCCTTCCCAGGGGTAGAGGTATTTTCCCTTAAGTCTTTCCAATACAAAACTGAATGTCTCTAAGCATTTGTATATAGGGAGATCCCACTGTGAGATAAAATTTTATTCAGTGATCGGGGCAAAGAGTTTCATATCTAAAATTGAATTGACAGAGTAGGACAGTCCTGACAGCTTTGACGTTGCAAAGGAAATCTTTCTATCTTAAAAGCTCTCTCTGCCCCCTCTCCTACCCCTCACCACTGAGATTTAAACATCAGCGCAAGCAAGTCTTTGGCACTTATTGTCGAAAGACAGTAAAAGACTTTGCATAACCCTTAGTTTCATACCTAATATACCCCAAATCCCTGGAAATCTTTTCATTGCCATGAATGAGATTTGGGTTAGGTCAATAATGAGTTGAATTAACAGTTACTAATTGTTTCATCATGCTGTTTTTTTCCTGCTCTGACAATGGATGTTTTACGCATGGGAAAAATCCCATGGATTGAAACCCTGTGTAATAGAAAACAGCCATATGATATTTTATCTGGCTATTTTGCATGAAAATGAAAAACAGATGAACACCAGATTTGAGAGAATATGTTTGTGAGTGACCTAAAAATATAATAGTGACTACAACAAACAAAATAAGAGTAATAAGGTAAAGTTCTATAGGGATGTATTTAAGTTACTGTATGCCTCCTTCAGAAGACAAAATAAGATTCTACAGAACTTTTAATTTCTGGCTGAATGACAACCAGAGTTTGAGGCAGGTCTGCCTAAAGGGTATGTTAATAATGAAACCAGAATCCTTCCCAGTCCTAACCTAGACCAAACTCTAAAAAGAGTAAACATTTTATTGTATTCCTGACTCACATGCTCCTATCTGTATCCATATCATTGAAAAATATTTCATTCTGTAGGCCCAAAAACAAGGTAGATTTTAGAAAACCTTTGTAAAACTGGTATCTGAGATATTATGTATTATTGCAAGCAAGGTCAACGGTAAGTGATTAGATTTGTTTAATGTGAACCTCACATCATGTGATAACCAAGTGAGCTCTTTGAAGCTGAAAAATTCAGAGACTATTCCCAAGATGAGTTCTGGACTTCATTTCATCTAGACATTTATTAATTTATTAATCTGCCAGACTAAAAAGTGTGCTGCAGATGGATGTTGTGCTACAGACAGAGCTGTCACACAAGCAATTCAAAAGGAAGCTTTGGCTGTTGATAAAGAGCTAAAATGGAGGAATGACTAATTTCCCTGACAAAATATGGCTTTATTGATAGGACACAATAATATGGCATAGAGATAGATATTTCAATCACATATGATTGGTGTCTCACATGTCATCTTAGTGCCAACAATAAAGAGGGAAGGAAGAAATACAGCTGCAAAAGTGCTTAGATATGGAAAGAAAAAAATAGCTAACATTTTCTTTAAAAAGATACCATCTAAAAATTCTCTAAGAATCATCTGCAAATACCTTTTCAAGGATGAGAGTGATGCAGATAAGAGTATATGCTTCAATGAGTGTTTTATCAGTTGTCTTACAGAATACTCACTTCTCCATTAGCATTATTCTTCTGCTATCTGCTCCAGATTGCTGCAGACTAGAGCTTGTTACGTCAAGTTTACATGAGTGCCATTCTTATTTCTGAATTCCAGTGATGTTGCACTCACATGAACTGCAGCATCATCAGGCTAGCTCAAGTAGTCAGTCTACAAACAGTGCCTACCTTTTTATACCACTCCCAGGTTTTTAAAGAAATGAGCTGATTCACAGCTGATAGACTTGCTAAAGCAAGCCTGTATCACACTGGGAAAATAATATAATGTCTTTTTCTGGCAGTATTTGGTACTCCAGAGTCTACATGTCACAAAAGGCATATTTTCAGAAGTGGCAACTCATTTAACACAAACAGGTAGGAACAGTGCAAACCTCAAATGCTCAGTCTCTCTTTTTGGATTTAAGTGCTTAAAGATCAATGTTTGGAAATTTGCATACCAATCTCTAATATTCATAGTTGAAAAGGTGATTTTCTAGATGTATATCAATGCAACCTCTGAAAGTTGTTCAGTTTGAGTTTATGAACAGGTAAGAAGCATTCTCTGACATCTGAGTTGCTTTTCTTCACCTCAGGAGCCTGTTCACCCTGAAATCTAAGGAAGATAACTATCAACATTGATATTTGTTTAATTTCTATAAAACCCAACAAAGGATGGTACAAAATTCTTTCTGAAAGAAGGAAAATCATGATTATATAAAACAGGTTGCTAGGAGTTCTTACTTGAGTGGGCCTCAAGGTGTGGTGGTTCTGCATTACATGCAGCAGTGCCAGGAACCTGCTCTGTAGGGTACTGTGTAATAATTGCTGTTTCCCAAAGAAAAATGCCTGAGAGTTATTTCCCACTGCAAAGCTCTTCTATAGCACCTGATTTGGTGAAAAGATACCTGTTGGTTGAGGGGAAACTGTAAGCTTACAATATGTTGGAAATGGCAATTCCACTACACAAAAAGGCACTGACCATCTGCAGATAATGTTGTACTTCCAGTTATTTGCACTTGCATCCTCCAGCTTTCTGGTTTGCCATCTGAGTTCAGTATATCACAATTTAGATTCCCATATTCTCCTGTTTATTCCCCATGCTTCTTGCACCTGTTCAGCAGACTGACTCATTATTTTTCTTCCTCCTTTAACCTTTTTCTAATTATCAACACCTGGGTTACACTTTGGGCCTAAAACAATGTCAGCTTCATTTATATCTTTCCTCACTAAGATGTCTGTAACAAAGGGAGCTTTCTCTCAGTTTCCTTAAGCATTCTTCCTCCTAACACCACCACCCTTTAGTCAAGAAAACAAAGGTACTGCTGGCAGGACCCTTCTAGCAGGCCATGTATTTAAATCTCAGACACATCTGTGTCTTGTCCATGCCTGTTGGCTGGACTGGATGGATTGGAGAAATCAACATCAAATCTTCCACTCCTGAACTTCTGTTTTATTGTACAGCTTCTCTGATAAGTTCAGAGTCGATACCCAGCATGTATCCATTTGCATAAAGAGCCATCCCAGCCTTTCTGTAGCAGCCCAAAAGTTTGCAAGAATCACCACAGAGCTTCTGAGGCAGAACATTTCATCATGGTTGCAGGCTCAGGTCTGCAGACAGAACGAGAGGAAAGACATTCTTTCCTTCAGGATGAACCAAGGTCAGGAGGAGGAGGTATGGCTTGCTGGAGAGGCTCTGTTCATTTAAAGCCCAGAAATACTTTTCTAATTAGCAGTAAAGTGAAAGGGATTAACCCAATCTTTCTCCCTGGTCTGATGGGTTAATTTTGGCAGATATAATCTGGAACAGGGATATAACTTTATTCTTTGAAGAGAAGATATTGAGGTACCTTGAGTTAACCTTCTCTCAAGGAAACTTGAGGGGTAAAAATCTTCCTTCTTTTAGTTTGAAATCCTAAAACCACACTTCTGAATAAGTGATCTGCTCACTATGTGCCTAATGCTGATCAAGGACACCATGTGCTCTGCAAGCCTATAATCTCCTGAAAATTCAGACTGAAATTAGTATTCTGTTCCTAAATTATGGCCTGTAAAATGTAAAATAAATTACCCAACACACAAGCGTAGTTCCAGCTGTGCTTCTCTATTGAAAGCAGCTGTCCTGATGAATGCACTCACTGTAAATATTTAAATGGAAAACAGCAAATTTTTCCTTCAAAATACGAGCAAACAGTATCACCTTATCTCTGCAAGACACCTTGGATGTCATCACTGAGTTTTACATCACAGACACTAAAATAAGTAGATGAAATGTCACAGACTTCTTTCTGTTATTATTATCTGTAATGTGGAGCGTGTTGTATATGCCTTCAGTACTGACTGACAAACTGGGGAGGTGTTTCCAAGAAGCAGATTTCTGAAAAGGGTAAAAATATTTATGTTGGGGAGAAAAAAACAAAATGAAAATAATCCTTGGTTCTTGTGAGTCATCTTTCAATCTGCCAGCTTACTCACTATTTCCTATGCCAGAATAAAAACCAACAAATTAAAAGACAACAAAAATAGAATTATTCAGTGGTAAATTTGCAACCAATAAAATAAAAACAGGTTGTTCACATTGTGAATGAGTAATTAATATTTTCATGCCTTGAAACTAAGAGGGAGGCAGCATTACGTGAAAAGCTACTGAGACATTCAAGCCGCAGAGAGAGCTGTACCCGTTGGGCTCATTGAGCCTGTCAGGCATGAAAGGATGGAGGGTCTTAGTAAACATTCCAGCAACTGTGTCTGCAGCAGGTAAGACAATTTCACCAGCATCAGCTCATTTGGGCATTTTTCTTCCCTTCACTGTTTAAAGGTAGAAAAATAATTAACAAGGCAAGTACTGATGGCTCCACAGGCAGCAGGAAAAAAGATCTGCTAAAGGATATTAAATTATCAGTGGGTGATAGAGGTGTAGATGGTCCTGAACAGAATGAGTTCAGGGTTTGAAATGTAACACAGGTTTGTTCCTCAGCCCCAGCTGCAAGCATTTTGCGTGGTGCAAATATTTACAGTGAGGTCTTCATGATTGGCCCATAAAAAAAGAATCATCTTCAAAATTTACCACTTAACGTTACAAAATTAATAAAATTAGGTTTCTCTATGTATTCCATAAGGCAGAAAAAGAGGTACACAGCTAAGACTTACTTCATTTCCTTTCTCAGTAATGATTAAGTGCAATTTCCCCTTGTTTTGGAGAGGAAAAATGTATTTTTACTGTCAGTCACAGTTCCCTGGGAACTATTTGTGTGAATACATATACCTATACCCTCCAGCTCTCCATCTCTTCCTCACCTCATTCTAGCCTCCCCCAAAATTATCTGTGAACTGTTTAGATCACCCTGAAAATGGGTATTTTTTTGGTGAAAAACTATCCAAAAATAGTTGCCCAATTCCTGCCTAGAACACTTGGGAATCTACCATAGGCAGTGTGGATGCAGCTGGGACACTGTCATACCATGAATCCTACCTTCTACAGTTATATAATCTGTTTACAAAGTGACCAAAACTCTAACTGAAAGCAGCATTTTTGTATTTCTTTTGAATATGGATGTCGATGTCAGCACAAATCACCAAGAAGTTATGAAAAATGTTCATGAGCCCAGAAATAAGCTTCTGGAACATTTGATTTTACAATGAAAATTGCCACACTTGTGCCTTGTGACCTTTCTGAAGCCTGCTATCACTTGATAAAGGATTTTCAGCATGGAAAGGAGGCATAAAGATAAAGAGAGAGAGAATGAATGTTTAAAAAATCTTTATACTACTGTGGACCTGTATATTTATAGTAGTTTACTTCTAACTTTATCGAACTCCAGACTAGTATTACTATGAGAATGAGGAGGAAGGAAATGATGTGTGATGAGGACAACAAATGCTATGCAGTGTATGTAGCCAGACAAGCAATCAATCAAAAAGGCCCCAGATTCCTTGCAATCCTCAGTCTGGTTCTGTCTGAATCCACTAATTTTCAGTTGGGCTTTGATTAATTTTTGTGTTTGAAGTCTGTGTAGTCACGAAGAGATTTGAGCCCTTGTCCTTTATGGTGACTCTTTACTGTCACGTGAGTCTCACCTTCTGCACAAGACCAATAACAAATGACAGAGAAAAAGCTCTCTGCCTGGGAGATTGGAAATTCTTCATCGGCCCATATTGTCACTAGGTCAAGGTTGTGCAGTTTTGGGTTGATATTCTTCAGTGGTAGAGAGGACATACTGATTTATGGCACACAACTTTTCATGATCAGGGCAGGGAGTGCAAAATCAGCTGCAAATCATGAAAACAAAATTGATGTTAAGTTTAAGCAGTGATTAGGGATTTGGTTCAAGGTCTATGGAAAACATACAAAATACTTCATCATTTTGGATTGATCTGAATGGAAACATCTCCAAACAAACTTGTTCCATTTTTTAACTTTTTAATTATTATTATTTTGCAGTCCTCCGAATTACTTCTAACAAATTAAATGCTGTGCTCTGTTAGTCTAGAAGATAAACTTATTGTAAGCTTTTGTCTATTGAGCTTTTAATTAAAAGAAACTGAATTAAGGATTGAAACTCATCAGCTGTGACTTTGTTTTTTAAATAGCTTTACTGCTTCCACTATAAAAAATTAGCAAACAGAACTGTATGTTATCATGATCCATGAATATTCCATTGTGGTGCATACTATTTTCCAGATGTCTCCTCGAGGATGGTATCTTACTCTTATGTTTGGATAACAGCTATAACAAACAAGAATCAATCCTTATTAAAGCTTCCTATTATTCTGCTATTAAATTAGAATTCATATGATTTATAACATTTTATACAAGAACCCTTCACTCATTAATTTGTTCAGGACTTGCTCCTTTTCAGACACTAGTGAACAAGTAAACACACTACTCACAAGACTGAAACACACTTTCCCTCTCCCCATTTTTTAGTTAATATAAACAATTCAAGGTATTCATAATATCCTTTTATCTCACTTGCTAGATTAATAGTTTCAGGTGTTTGTTACTTTCTTTTGAGGTCATAGTCAGCACTGGGTGCATCACATCAGACGATGCTCATTCACAGGATAACAAACTTTTTTCACGTTGCTTTCCTAAGCCAGATTTAATTCAAATTCTTTGAGACACTGCCTGGTTGTTTTTTCTGCACTGGAGTTTACTCACACAGAAAACTGAATGGTAGAGAATGTCAGCTGGACAAAATGATCATCTAGTTAAGCTCTCTGCCTTCAGCTTGAATCAGCTCCTTCAATGTCATCCTTCCCACATGGTTATTCAACCGTTAATCTTTAAAGCCCTCAATAAAGGAAACCCCATCACATTCCTAGGCTGTCTCTCGTGGTACTTAAATACCTATTCAAATACTTGGCTGAATTGCTGGCACAGTCACCTTTCTTAAGACTGAAAGCTTTTGCTTTTCAAATGACAACTTTAATCATTAATTATATTTGGATTATATTTTATTATCATTAATTGCATTGGGATTTTTTTTTTTTTTTTTGTTATCTACCAGCAGAAAAGCAAATGGAATATACTGCTAGATAAAATTGTCAGCAGATTAAATCCTTAAATAGGGGAGAGCTAGAGATGGTCAGGGTCTGGCATGATCTGGTAAGGCATAAATAAATGAAAAAGAGCATTAGAATTTCATTCAAGGGGTTAACTGGCACAAATTAATGAACCTGAAGGTAAAACAACAAAAGTTAGTGTCTTCCCTCTGCCACTATAAATCAACCAAATGAAATTCCCTTAGAGGGACACACAGGTAAAGGATAAGAGAAGATCTTGTATTTTCTCTAAAGTATTATTACATGTTAAATAATTTTGGACAATGTAACACCTCTTGATAATTTATGTTGACAACAAATCATGATAATGTCTGTAGCAGACTGTAAGTAGGAAAATTAATTTTCTGTTGCAAGTAGAATTTTCTGCTGAATTATGACAAAGGAAAAATTGCTGTAATGTAATGAGATGCCTAAATGTCTGAATGATAACTGAGCATATGTTTCTTCCTTAAATGACTCCGTTTAGGCTATAGTATTTCATGTTTGGGGTCAGCATTACACCTCACATAAAGACTCTCAATTCCCTGAAAGTTTACCGGTTTATCTTTCCAGCTGGCTCATTTGCTACATTGTTCTACATTGTTCTACATTGTTCTACATTGTTCTACATTGTTCTTTATTCCTGCAATCAGTCATTAATAGCGAGCTTAACCTTTAGCAGAAAGAAAAAAACAACATGAAAAGCCATAGCCAAGGCTGGTCAGTCAACATTACTCAAGTTACATTCGTGTGAAGCACCCATTCAGCTGAATCCTTCAACAGAGTCCTAATTATAAGCACGGAGACCTGCACTCTTTCATTCATATGAATGAAAGCACTGCTGATGAGTCTGGTCACATGGAATCTGTGAGGTCACTGAGCTGTAGGCATGTCCTCAAACAGCTCCTGAATCACGGTCAAAAGGCATCGCAAGGCAGTGCTAAACTAAGCCACTGATCTTCAAAAGGCTAATAACATTACTAAACAAAGGTGATGTTGTTAACAAAAACAGTATTGTCAGCAAAAAAACCCCTTTTAACCAAAAACATTATTTCCCCAGCTCTGTTAATTACAAAGATCCTCAAGGGATAAGTTCGTGGCTCACTGCCTTAACGAGCAAAAATTGAAAGTATTAACCAAATTTCAGGAGACAATCATTATTTGGAGAAAAACATTTGAGAGAAAAGAGAGGCAAAAGGATAAGAGTTTTCGTTTCACATGTGAGACATGACCAGATGAAAACAGGCTATGACACTGCAAAAAGTCTTATTTCCTGCTCAAAGTAGGGTGAGTTCTTAAGAATCAGAAGGGAAGGGCCTGTGTGAGAGTTTCATATATTCATAATTTCTGCATCAGTAGTTCTTCATTCATTACTAGTTATTCATTCCTCTGCTTTCGCTCACCGAATATTTGGAAACTCTTGAAAAAGAGTAGATGGAGACAATTTTTTCACATGAATGTATCTTGGAGTCATACAGTAATCCAGAGCATTTTCTTCCCTCATTTAAACAGTTTTTTTTTTTTCTGATCTTATTTTCTGCCCAGAAGCTACAGACAGCAGAAATCACTTTACGGGTGGGAAGACATATGTTTTGAGACTGACCCTTGGAGAGAGTCTTTTTGAATGGTCTGGCTGATGGCAGCAGACCTGCTGTGTGGGTAATCCCTCCTCATGGGATCAAGTCTTTGTCAGGACAGGAGTTTTCTCTGAATTCTGGTGCATGACAACTTCTCTCACCCAGGGGAAAGGAAGAATTTCCCTTTTGATGTTACAGGAAAGCCAGAGATACAGATTATAACTCCCAGTCTCAATATATAACATCTTTGAATATGAACCATACTTGGACCAAAAAATGACAAAACATTATTAATATTAAGGAGCTGAAGAAAAAGCCAAATCAAAAAGTCATGTCCCTCTAGAAATTAAGAATTCTTTTCATTTCTACAGACACAGGGATCATAGCAGAGTGTGTACCATGCTTGCTGCCTGCCACAATAAGGCTCAGATACAGTAATAATAGAGAGGTATATTAACCTTATTGACATAGCCTGTAACAACCAAGTAATTGCTTATTGTCCTTGTTCTGTGATAATTTCACCCAGGAATCACGTTTGTGAGTGTGACACAATGTGCTTTTCCTCCCATAAGTCTTTTAAGTGCTTTCTTAACAATTGCATATGTGAGTGATAACTCACACACTCTTAAAGTATGTTTTGGCTGTAGTTGTGGAAATGATGCTTTCACAAATGCAACTGGATTTTAGGACAAATATAGAAAAACATTTAATCAGAAGTTTTTTGGACAATTTTGGTTAAGTGGAGTATAATTAGTCGTGTTGTATATAATTAGACCCTGACTAGGACATGGCAGCTGGCAGTCTCCTGCTCACCAAAGGTTTTGTGGGATCTTTTATGGTTATGATTAAATGGTTAAAATTAGAAGAGATCTTTTATCCTGTTTGTATTGTTGTGGATTAACCTCAGCTGGCAACTCACTCACCAGTCGCTCACTCACTCCCCCAGTGGGATGGAGAAGAGAATCAGAAGGATAAAAGTGAGAAAATTTGTGGGTTGAGATAAAAACAGTTTAATAGATAAGGCAAAAGCCACACATGCCAGCAAGGCTGAACAAGGAATTCTTTCAGCACTTCCCATGGACAGGCATTGTTCAGCCACCCCCAAGGAAAGCAGGGCTTTTTCACCCATAACAGTGACTTGGAAGGCAAACGTTATCACTCCAAATGTCCCCCCCCCCATTCCTTCTTCTCCTCAGCTTTTTAGGCTGACCATGACACCATATGGTGTGGGATGTCCCTTGGGTCAGTTGGGGTCACCTGTCCTGGCTGTGTCCCCTCCCAGCTCCTTGTGCACCCTCGGCCTCCTCACCGGTGGGGTGAGGAGCAGAAAAGGCCTTGACTCTGTGTAAGCCCTGCTCAGTAGTAACAAAACATCCCTGCGTTATCACACTGTTTCCAGCACAAATCCAAAACACAGCCCCATACAGCTACTATGAAGAAAATTAACTCTGCCTCAGCCCAAACCAGCACATGCATGAACATAGCTACATTTGAGAAAGACTTTCAATCAGCCAGTTAAAGGGATAGAAAGATCAGCTCCTGGAAGTAGAACAAAGCATGAATCCATGTTGAAGTAATGCACAGTTTATTTACTGTTTTATGTTGGGGTCAAGTAACCAACCTAACAATATCCAGGGATATTAGACTGGAATTTGCCCTTCCAATAACAGGTCTTGAAGCAAAGAAGGCATACAGCCTTCTTGGCTTGTTATTGCTGGAGGCAAAATGAGGGGCAACCACCTGCATTATATCTCTTCTAAGAACCATGCAATCACATAATATTGTCACTCTTTTATAAATAACATTTTTTCCCTAAGTTTTGGGGTGTCCCCGGCATGAGGAGACCTGCTTGGTGAAGCACTTGCTTGACAAGGCAAACCCAAGGAATTCAAATACTTGTGCTCTGCTGAAAAATGCAATAAGAAAATGTGTTTATCAGCGGTGCCACTCTGAGCAACAGTACATCCCTCAGAAATCCCAGTTTGCATCAGTTCCACAGAGCCCCTAATTCATCTGTAGCTAACAGGTAATATTTACTGCTGGTCACAGAATTAAGTGACTGGATACTGATCTCAAATTTGGTTCACCATAACTCATAAGGGCTGACCTGTCAGAGCAGACACTGCAGGTACAAATTGAAGCACAACACTGAAAGTACAATAGCAAAACTTTAAAGTGGCATTACCAAAATTGGGGACTTTCTTACACATACATACTTTCATACATTCTATTGCTGTTTTTTTTTGTTTCAAAGGGGCCTGCCATTTCTCATCCAATATATCTGTGGTTAAAGCCATAAATATCTGGTAACAACAAGATCATAAAGAAAGCACTCTTGAAAGCAACAAGGAAATGACAGAGATCCCAAAGGAATTGTTTCACAGAGATTAATTTTGTTTATTTTAGAGGAAGGTATGGTCTCAAGAAGTCTAACTGCAAATTTATTTAGTATTCAAAAGCCCACAGGTCAATACTTAAAGGAATAAGGGGAGCTAACTTTCTATTCAAGGAGGTGCCAACTGGCAAAACTGAAATGGTTGTATGCAAATGAAGATGTATATATTTATGTCACAAGCCACTTCTGCCATGGTATTATAGATCATTCCAGCACAAGTTTGTTGCAATAAAGAGATTTTGACCTGATTAGTCATCTGGCAAATGTCAGAAAATTAAATGCCAAAATTCATAGTGTGATTCAAATGTAGTTTAAAAAGTGAATGGATATGATAAAGGAATATTCCATATATTAGTATCTTCTCTTTTTATGGAATAAGTTATCCAATTATTTCTCTTATAATATTTGATCAGTCTGAGGCACATTGTGTAAAGAAAGTATATGCAAAGAGAGAAAATGTACATGCATTTATTCAGCATATCCTTCCATATCTACAGAATTTATTATTCATAGTGCCCCATTCCTTTAACTGTGGTAGGTGATTTCCAAACACTGAGCTGAAGTGAGTTTTAAGAACAAGGGCATCATCATATTACAAAGAAAAGCCTGTGAAGGGAGGCAAAGGGATATAACATAAAATATAAACCAAGAACTGGAAAATGATTATTCATTCTATTAAACTCCACACTGTACGTCATTATTAGAGATGCCTATTGACATTGATATCTCCCCTGCTTGTGTTCAGACCTAAGGGGCAGGAAGGCAGACTAAGGATATTATCCCAAGGACCCAGAGAGTTCAGACTTGTGGGGCGATCTTTAGAACATCCTGAAAACAGCTCAGCAGAGAACTGAGAATAAGATACTTATTTTTTGTCTGAGTGTTGTTCTTGTCTCCAACAGCTCCAAATCTTTACCATCTTCCTTTTAAACTCTGCTTCATTTTATCATTGTACTGAAACAAGTTTGTTATATTGAAGAGGGCCTACACTCAATTTTTCTCATCCTCTTTATTTGTGCTTGATTGTAACTGTCTCATTCTCAGTCTTATTGAATGCTAATAAGAAGAGAATCTCAAGCCCTGTCACCTCCAAAAAGCAGAGCTTTAAATCTGAAATGTAGTTTTACAGCTCAGATTCCTATTAATTGCACAATAAAATGTATGCTGCCATATCCTTATTGTTGGATAAATTCAATGGACCTGAAAGTCATCATAGCTATTCACAGCACACCTGGCTAGTGGCATCAAATTACACAAAAACACATTATGTAATGGATAGACAGCATGGAATAAATTACAACAAAAAGCTAGGAAAAGTCTACTAAATTTATTTTTTAAAATCTAGTTTTCAAGGAACTTCTCTTCCCATTTTGTTTCTAAATATAAGTCCCTCCGCTTACCAGTAGGCTTTTCATAATCCTTATTGCACTCTGTCCCTATAATGGCTGGTGGCCTTGCCTCAGTTCAAAGGCCTTTCCCCAGCTGGAAACATTTTCTAAAATAGGAAAAAGAAGTTGTTTGATTTTTAGCTGGTTACCTTAGAAAGGGAGGGAGGAGGAGGAAGGTAAAAGCAGAAAAGAAAAAAGAAAGAGAAAAATTCTTAATATTTCACCCATACTGAAATAATCTGGTAATTCTAAAAAGCCAGTATTTTTAACATGCTCTCTCTGCCTCAAAAGCACTGTAAGTAGTAGCTTGCCTTGAAGCATAAACGTTGGGCTAGAAGCCAAAGAACCAGCTCAAAAAACAGAAGGTCTGTCAACGCTCAAAGAAAAATCCCAGCCCTTTACTGAACTGATAAAACGCCATCCCTTTTCTTTTCCATCACCTCTGTGGAAATTCCTTTTCTATTCCACCGTCTTCCAATTGAACCTGGCTATTCTTCTCAACCACTGAACTCCAATGCAGTTTGTCTGTCTTTCTCTCCCTCCCCTGCTCTGTGTGTGATCTCAGCCACCTTTGTGTCTCCCATTATCAGCCCCAGCGGCATCTCTGCTGTGCTTTGACTGGCAGCACAATCAGAGCTTGTTCTCTCTGGGATGCACAATGTGCTCTGGGAATGGACCCCCCTTGCATGAGGAATTAGACCTCTGCAACATCAAAGGGGTGCAGGAATAGCTGGCAGAACCCATGGGCCCCATGACGGGCATCTACAAAAACTGCTCGCCACCCAGTTGTCTTTCAAGGTTTTTGGAAAAGCAAGGAGGGATAATGAGAGTTTGCTGAAGACCCAGACAAAAGAAGGAAGAAAACGGCATTTGCTGTTGCTGAAAGGAAGCATCAGAGCACTAGGGGAACTGAGAATGAGAGTAGAGTTTGCAAGGCAGAAGTTTGAAAATGCTCCAGGTTACAGGGAGGCCTTAACAACAGAGCTCAGAGCAGACATGGTCACCGTGAGGTGCTTTGACTGGATCTCTTTTTGTATTTTGGCACATCTCACTTGAGGCTAACTGAGGTGTTTAGGAGGGTCTCCATCTCTAAAACACTCTGTATCTTTCTGATTACAAATTCTCAGTGTACACCCCTGATGTTAAGCAGAGTGTGAAGCCTCTCTGATAGAAAGGTTAAGGTTTGAAAGCCTATGTAGATTGTCTTACACAGAGGTCTACTGATCTATTGGTCTACCTGTTTCAGATCAAATTTGAGAATTGTCCTCACCCAGATCAAACTGATAAGTCACTCTTTCCTCATTCATAACATATTTTGATTGCAATAATCTCTGTTGTGCTAGGCCCTTCTCAGAAGTTGTCTTGTATCTTCTGGGCTTGTTTCTAAGACTGGGCAATAGGGACATGATGCCAGGTGCAAAAGGGAAGAAAATCAGGAGCAGGAGAGGCAGGGCTGATGTTTGGTGATGGCAACTGTCCACAGCCCACGGTTTTCAAGGATGTTCTGAACACAGTGTAGGCACAGACAGGCCTTAGCAGAACTTCCCAGATGGGGCTGGACAGCTTCTGGGGTCAACTGAAGCTGTGCATTTGTAGCACAAACAGGGTGCACAGTCCATACTATAAATACAGGTAGCAGATTTAGATTTAGGTCAGTGTCTCACTGTCAGTGCAAACACAGGAAATGTGTAAGCCTGGAGGTCTGGCTTAAAAGTGAGGATAAGAAAGCTCTAAGTTTCCCGCTTCCATACTTTCCCTTGATCTGTGTTGCAAGTGTGACACAGCTGCTTTAGTAACAGCTCCTGCATCACCATAAAATTCTAACTCAGCACATTAAGGACGGTAAAAATTGGATTAGGGTTATTTTGACACATAGCGCTAGATGTTTTAGTCGTCAGAGTACTGCCACAGGTGAGGTAGAAACCTTTCAGAATGGGTGGAAATAAACCTGGTAGGGACTGAACCTATCAAACAATTTGTGTGAGTTTGTGTGAGCAGGAAAACTGTAGACAGAACAGGTTTGCACGTGTCTGTGAACCAAATGAAGTAACAACATACAAAACTTCCCAGAACCCTCAAAGAAATAAAAAAAATCCCTGCTCATGAAAACAAACAAACAAACAAAAACCCAAACAAAAAATAAAAACCAAAACAAACAAAACAAAACAAAACCAACCAACTAAAAAAAAAAAAACCAACCAACTAAAAAAAAAACCCAATCGAAAAACCCCAGCATTTTTAGGAAACGAACGTTTCTATGCAGGCGAAACCAAACAAAAGGTGAAAGAACTGCCATTATGCAGCTTGTGGAAAAAGTGAACTTTTATGCTATTTTTATTAGGGTGATTTCACCCCACCCAGTAGTTAGGGAATATCATAATATGCAGCTGAAAGAATTTTGTTAAGACACTTACTGGGAATAAACAGGGATGCTTCTTTCCCTTACAAGAAAGGAAAGAGAAAAAAATGTACTCTGCTTCACTCACCTTCCTCTTCGGAAAGAAGAAACTCTTAACAAATATTTAATAATATCAATTTATAGTAATCATTCTCTCCAAACTAGGTAATGCTTGGGAAGATTTTGCTCATAAATACCTCAACATGCCTCCAAGATCAGAGTTTGCAAGATTTATGTGGAAAAAAAATTATATTTATCTCATCTAATCTTGTAATTTTCACTGAAAACATCAAGACCTTTGTAGAAGCGATTTTAATCCAAACTAGTCATGACAGACTATCTTCATAATCAGTGGTCACTCCCAGAGAAAAATTAATATTTTTCCATATGAACAGCCATATAATGGCTGTTCTAGGAATAGGTGAATTTTTGGACAAGATGACCCAAAATGAGTCAGGATCTCACCTACATCTAAAGAAGGAGGCCTCAAATAACTAAACTTGCAGCTGCATCCACATGACAGACATTAACCTGAACAAACAGATGCCATCCAGAAAGTGTGCGGATTATGGATTAGGTGCAATTACTGGCCTTGCGTCACATCCAACCACTGTGAGCTGATGAATCTTGGACTTCTTGGTCTACTCAGACAAAAGCATTCAGGTTGAAGGAGAAGGCATCTAGATTAGAGCTGAACCCTTCAGTCCATCCATGCACCACCCTTTACTGAGGGATTGAAAAGGCCACAGCAATGCCATCTACAGGCATTACCTAATATCCACATCATGGATGTGCTCTGTTAGATCCACACAGATGAGCAATTAGGTCAAAATACATTTTTCTCTTGCTTCTGCATGATAATGTTCAAATTTTATGGTGGTAATAACCAATGGATTTTCAGTGCCCTTGTCTTCTGAGTAACAAATTCAAGAAATGAGAGAGTGGCAAAGATACAAGGGTAGATATTGCTAAAGCATTCGTAAAACCAGATCATTTTATGGTCCAAATCACTGCTTTTCCTACAACATCTCATATCCTTGAGAGTCAGACTGGCCAAAGAATTCACAACAAAATACAAAGTAAGAGACCAGATTTTCAAAAGAAATCCACGAACTGCATAGACTCCCTTTTTAGGAGGGATAATCATAATGCGCCATTATCTCAGGAGGCAGAGGCACCCTTCTGAAAAATTATTGTGGATGCCGTAGAACTTGAAACTTGGCAAAAAGTAGTGAGGTTCATGACTTTTGCTTCACATGAAAGAATTTAGTGACATTAAGCAAGATGACTCATGGACTCAGAAGAAAGAATATCACCTCCTGAAACACCGACACCACTGAGATTGTCCTTGGAGGTCTTCCCATCCAGGCAGTGATCCTGAATAACCCTGCTCCTTTTATGCAACGTGGCGTCCAGGGCTCAGGATGATAGACTGCAGGCCATATGCTAGATCTTTGAGTTTGCTAAAAATAGGACATTTTTCTATCCTGCTGGGGACAAGTCTGTATAAATGTGACCAGAAACCTGGCACAAATCCATAAGGCTGAGATGAACAACTGAGGTCCTTCCTTCGGGCTTGTCAGGCAGCAGCCTAATCAAAATCCTCTAAGGACAGGAAGGGGATTGGAACTGCTAGCTAAGTTTATTTTCTTTCAAAGGTGCCCTTTTACTCTTTGATTGGTGTTTCTTTTTAGAGTAATATACACATTTCAACCATTATTTTCTCTGTACCCTCCTTCTCTTTCTCTACTGGACACTGCCAGCATTAGACATTGAGCCTGAAAGATTTCAAAAGGTTAGAAAATGCTGGCAGAGTACCTGTGCATACAGCTGCTTCCTCCTTCCTTTGCATTAGCACCTATCTAATGTTTAATAATAGCATAGAGCTGTATCTGAAATTCACTTGGAAGATATCAGAAAAACACCAATTATTTTTGAGGGACATAAGCTTCCTTTTGCTGACACTCCCTAAGAGACCCGTCCTGCTGAGATTCCTGGAGGGTTCTCAGACAAGTGCTGCCATGCTGAGCTCTATTTCCTGAGCACTGTTATCACCAGTCTGTCTGCTATCTGGCCAGATTCCTACACAGCTGATATCCAAGTCTCTGTACTTTTGAACATGGTATGGGAGGGCTGTAAAACAGCCTGTGGATGGATCATAGGTCTTGATGTTACTCCCTGCTCATGCAAGCAAGGCCAGTTTCATCAGCTGCTCTCTCCCAGTAATAAGAAGTGGTGCTGCTGCATGGAAAGCAAACTGTCCATCAACATTTTCATGACCAAGGGGGTGACTCACTTTTCTGGGTTTAAGATGCTCCTCTTTCCACACTGTTGTCAGATCCTTGTCCTGCTCTCCGTCCAGGTTTCCACTGGCATGATTAGATGTCAGCTACACAAACAGCTCACTGGCATCCAGCACAGAGGTGGGGGTACCAACCTTTTCGGAGGAGGGAGGAGGAATGGGCAGGAGCACCAAACTGCTATCAGAAGCATGCTATCAGGATCAGCTGCTATCAGAAGAAAAATTTGCTTCATCAGTGACTGATCTTCTTTAGGATGCAGCTCATACACCCACCACTACCTCAGTGCTCACTTGCCCTTGCTGGGGCTGTTCAGCCTAGAAAAGAGAAGGCTCCAGGAGGCTTTATAGCATTTTCCAGGACCTAAAGGGACTCCAAGAGAAATGGACTTTTCATAAGGGCATGGAGTGGATAGGACAAGGGAGAGTGGTTTTAAGGTGAAGGAGAGTAGGTTTAGATTAGATATTAGGAATAAATTCTTTACTGTGAGGTTGCACAGGTTGCCCAGAGAAGCTATTGCTGCCCCACCTTTGGAAGGGTTCAAGGCCAGGTTGGACAGGGCTCTGAGAAACTCGGTCTAATGGAAGGTGTCCCTGCCCACGGCAGGGGGCTGGAACTAGATGATCTTTAATGTTCCTTCCAACAAAAGCCATTCTATGATTCTATGATTCTCTAAGATTCCTCATCACCTTGGTTGTACCAAATGTCACATCAACTCTTTGTCGGGCCATGATTGAAACGAGGCCATAGCAAGGAGAAAGAAGAGAAGGCAGAAGTGATTTATTTCTTTTTTTTTTCTTTTTAACCTTTAATTTTTTTCCTCGGAAATCACTTTGATAATTCAAAGTAAAAAACCCTCATGACTGCTGCAGAAACAGAGCTTTGTTTTCCATCTTGAAAAAAGATCTAACCTAAAAACCCCTGCAGATACACAAGATTAATTTTCACTACTTTGTTTCATACTATTTATAAGCAGCTCTTGCTGAGTTTTAGATTTTGTGGCTCAGACTGCTGGCTGTAAATGCTTTCTGTCCACTCCTGAAGCCTGATTGATGAGCACTCCTAGCCAAATACCAGCCTGTATCAGCAGGCCCAGGCTTGCAGGCTGGAACATGGCTCGCAACACTTGTTTTGAATTCCTGTTTTTATACAGGAGCACACTTCAGAAAAGGCTTCGATGCATAAGCAGAGACAGCATGAAACCTTCAGCTTGATTCCCTGTGCCCGTGTTTTGCAAACCTCAGGCAGATATCAGATGAGATAAGGCAAGGAGCACTGAGGACAGAGGCATTGTCTAGAAGAGATGGTGGAGCTGAAATCCAGTGGAGCAGTGGGAGAGTGGCAGAATTCAGGCACATGTTACTTACACAAAGCTTGTAATGGTCCTTCTGCTCAAGGCATGATGCTCACCATCAGCTTGTACACTGGAAGAAGTGGGAGTCAACTGAGTGAGTTGTGCTCTGGGGTGTGAAACTTGAACATTCCTAATATGTCTGCAAGTATGATCAGACCTGGGAGAATATTTCTCCCAGTTCTGCACAAAATAGCTAATGTAAGCAGACATCCCAGATTAAAAGACAAGGTAGTTCAGCAAAAAATCTATATGCTCCCTCTCTTTATCTCTGCCCCCAACCTGGCATGAATCTCAGAAATTAATAAACTGAACAGGAGTTCCCAGCAGCAACTGGAAATATAAGGTGTTTTGGAAAGAGGTGTTAATTTGTACCCAGCATAAAGAAATCTGTCAATACATTGAGTGGCCTTGAGTTAAAATTTTTATACCACAGTCTAATTTATTTCCTCTGAAATAGGGCACTACACTTGGAAAGAATGTCAATAGGAGGCAACAAAAATTACTGAACTAAAGTTTCAGCCTGAAGGAGTGGTAAATGGAAAGAGCTTCTATGCAAAAAGCACCTGGCTCAAATGTCACGCTTGCCCTCCTTTTAGCATCTAGCTCTGATTTATGCAGATGCTTAAAATGTCCCTTCCTCATTGTCATAATCATCACAGTGTCTGAGCACTCCCAAGTGCCTTATTCTATGGCCCTTTTTCCCACTTTGTAGGTGGGAACAGAGACAGTAAGATTCACTCGAGATTCCAGGGACAAAGGCAAGGACTGCCCAAATACTCACTGCATACTGGAATAAAGCAGCCCTTCCCTGAAGTGGGTACTTAAGAAGTCTCCAAGGACTCCAGTATGCAATTGTAATGGAGCATTAGTTACAGCTTAACTCTAATAGAAAATGGTTTTAAAGATTCACTGGATTGTTTCTTAAGATTGCCTTGCCTCAATGGCCCTGATCTTCAGTGATATTTATAAAACTTATTCCCACTGGTTTCAGTGGGAGGTATTCATCTAAATAAAGCCAAACTGCTGAGTTCTTGAGCAGCATCCTGTGCCTGTGTCTCATGTCTAGGAAGATGGACACATTTGTCTCTAATAGGATTCAGGACAAAGATGTTATGCTTAATCAAAAATCAACCTTTACTTTCAGACTGATTTTTGGAGTTTTTTCTCTGTGCACTGCAGTACACTTCCTCTTCTATGAGAGCATAAATCAGTTTCAGACCCAGCAGGCAGCATCTTCACTTAAGTGGTAGCAGCAACACAAGGGAGAAGGCGAAAGGAAGGCCAAGTTGTTCAGCTTTAAGTAGCATCATCCAAGCCAGCAGAAACAGCAGGTTTCAGGTAACAGCGTGTCACATGCCCCTCACAAAGTACTTTGTTTGGTTTCAGCACACAAAGTCCGTATTTGTGCCAGTAAATCAAAGCCCAGCATTTCTGACAACAGACTGTTCTCAGGGATGCAATGCAGCATATGTGGAGGACTGTGCATCTGTTCCTCACCTTGCAGGAACTGCTTAGCCAGGATCAAGGTTATGATGTCTTTTGGGGTGGGAATTCCCTACATATGTCACAGAAAAACTCTGTATGAGTCTAGCCAGCAGGATTGAACTGTGTACCTCTTATGTTAGCCACCTTCAATCTGTGTTGAGGCATTATTTAAGAATGCAGGTGTCAAAACAAAATTCCAAACCCAAAAATGCCAAGTGCTGCTAACAGTACCTGGGCTTATAGTTGTGTTAGATACCCAGGTATTTATTACAAAGAAACTTATGTGTTTCTCTCCTTTCATCCACCTGTGGAGAGCTGTGGGAAAGGCCTACTGCATGTTTGCAAAGTCAGTTGAAACACTATTATTAATTATGGCAATTATTCCTAAATTCCTTTTACAGCAACATATTGATGCTGAAGCTCATGGCAGAAAGCACTTCTGCTGCCTGAGGAACCAGAGGACAGGTGGGAACTGCTCCATTCACACAGATGGTTCTATGAACGCTGATGCATGGCTGCTTTAGTTACAATCCTTTTAAAAACTTTGATGATACCCATAAGGAAATCAAACCATGACATACTATTGGTAGACAATGAAAAAGGACTGGATAGGAACCAGGGGTGACCTTATAACCTGGATATACACAGTGCCCACATCTCATCTTCATACTGGGGTAAGACTTGGGTATGAACCAGACTTTTCTTCCTTGCTGATTGTTTCTTACATCCTGATTTCAATGCACAGGTGCTATCCAACAGATCCTCAGTCTGAGTCCTTGGAGCCCAGAGCTTTGAACATGCTGGGTGATGCATGCTTAGACCCACACACAGTCAATGAATTTAGAGTTTATTCATCAGCCACTTTTACTTCCTGTAAAGCTGGGACAGTCTGGGGCAGAAGGGACAAGGCATCCAGGCAGGAGCTAATTCCTGCTATAACACCTTTGCATGAGGATCTTTGGTCTTCATACTGGAGTAAGAGTGAAACCAGCTTACAGAGGCACATGGCTCTGATGCCAGCCAAGCTTTGCAAGAGGCACAGACATTGTATGCAGACAAGAAGGCTGAAGACACCAGGTACTGGTGACACTGGGTGAGGGAACCCAGACAAAGTGACACTCACGTATCACCAGAGAACAGAGCTGCTCCTCACTGATGAGATGCAGAAGCCTCAGAAGAGGAGTAATACAAAAAAGGCAGTTTAGTGGCAGATTGTGCCTTTAAAATGGAAGGAAGGAAAGAAGGAAGGAAGGAAGGAAGGAAGGAAGGAAGGAAGGAAGGAAGGAAGGAAGTCAATTGCTACAGTGACTCTCCCCTCTTCCCTCTGCCACCCTCTTTTACCCACAGAGAGATGGGATTTCAGTGGCAGGGTGTGTGACAGCTCTTGGTCTTGCCCAGGTAAGGAACATCCAGACTGGACTAAAGGCATGACACAGAACCCTTCCAGTGGTTTCATCAGCCAGCAGGAACAAGCTGTTCACCAAGGGTAGTAAAAAGTCAAAGGGGAAAAAAGCACTCGAAACAAACAAACAAAATTATCAGGAGATATTCTGTGGCAAAACTGCAAATAGATGCAGATGCAAATACTGTGGGAACATGTGTTTAGCTTCTTTGCATACTTCTACTGGTCATTCACTGTTGTGGTATTTTTAATAAATTATTGCTGTGTTCTTTTCTCTATTGTTAAAACTTACTTTGTTTTATATACTCAGGAAAGAGATCTTAAAGTTGTTGTGGACAGACTTTTTTTTAAAATGTCAGTTCAGTGCCCTGCAGCAGTCAAAGAGGCAAGTGAAGCATTTAGAATTATTAGGGAAGACACAGGGAGAGTGTTCTCTCCTTGAGTCCCTGGATAAATTCACAGTGTGACATTTCCTGGATATGGCATGCAGCCGTGCACATCTTCAGGCAGCAAAGATACAGAGAAGGGCAGAAGGGTTGAAATGTGGTGAAAGAAAGGAATGGTAGAAACGAAATGGTAGAAAACCATGAATAGTAATGGGAAAGGTTCAAACTTGGTTGTATGGTAAAAGTATCTGGCAACAAATTTTAACCGATGTTAGCATGACTCAAAATTGAGCAGCAGAACTTAACTGTTCCAAGGATTTATAGAGGCCAAAACTGTGAAGGCATTTGGAGGGGAGAAGGGAAAGATCAGTAGGTGGTCAAGAGGCAATATCCATCCCTGGAAGGCTTCCAAACTGGTGCAGTATCACATGTGTAAACTCTTCCTTACAGTCCTCTTAAATATATCTTATTCTCCCTTTTCTGATATATGCTAACAAAACATCTTCATAATTTCTCTTATACGCCAACAGAGACAAAAGCTGGCCCTCTCAAAAATTTCCCTCCAGCCCTTTCTTTTCTCAGCTTTTGAGGAAATGATGTGTGTATTGGAAGGGGTGTCCATCTGAGCAGAGCCAGAATGGCACCTGGCAGACAGATCCCTACAGCTTTGCCTGGGGATGGTTCTTGAGGACTCAGGATGTAGCCATGAAACCTGTTGGCATTCCAGCAGAAAGGTTGATGTGTTCCCCTTTACTGACAGGTGTTTCTGCATCTGATGGCCCCTATGCCCTCTCCAGCTCCCTACTGCTTCTACATCTGCTGCAGGAAGAGGCCCAGGGTCTATCTAGTGCAAAATGGAAATGAAGCTGTGCTTCACTTATTAACCAGAAACAGAGCGTGAAGGAAGAACTGCACAGACTGTGTGCACAGCTTAAAACTCCGCACTCTAGCAACATCAGAGATCTGCAGAGACTCTACCTGTAATGCTGTACGCCCTCCCCATATCAAAACCAAACAAAAAATACCTTGGCCTAAAAAACTACCTTACTGTGCTGGTTTGAGGCAAATTTGGAGGAAAATATCCTCTGATAGAAGGCAGGTTACAGCCACCCCTCCCCCACCAGGTCTGGGAAGAAATTCCTCGTAGGAAAGTGAAAAGGAAAAAACTATTTCTTTAACAAACACACAGGAAAATAATAATAATGCCAAATAATAAAACCTCTTGCTGTGGAGAGAAACCTGGGAAGATTTTAATGTCCTTCTGTGGGTGTCGTCTCTCTCCTCGCCAGAGCTGAAGTTGGGCATGGGAGGCCCCCTGCTCTGGGCTGGTGTAAGGTCTCCCTTTGAGGGCTGTGGGTGTCGTCTCTCTCCTCGCCAGAGCTGAAGTTGGGCATGGGAGGCCCCCTGCTCTGGGCTGGTGTAAGGTCTCCCTTTGAGGGTCTGATATTCTGGGGTTCTGAACACTTCCAGAAGAGAAGAAGAAGAAGCCGAAGTCCCAGGGAGAAAAAGGAGTTTAACTCTCTGTCTCTCTCTTCTAAGAAAAAGAGCCAAGAGCTGGGAAAAGCCAGGAGGTGCTTTCCTCTGCTTCTCTCCCTGAAGCAGAAGCACACAGAGCAGATAGAGTGACCTTGGAGCACAAACTGCTTTGAAAAGAGTTCATCTGGCTTTTTTTTTCTCTCTTTCACACCCAGTTTTAAAGGCACAGAAAGGCACAGGATCATATCTGGGCATAGAGCGGTGATAGGGGACACAACATCATAAAGTCACCCCAAGACACTTTGTACATTGCTTGCACCACCTGGAAACATCAGGTAAGCAAGATGTGTTCCCTCGCTATTAAGAGAGACATCTCAGGCCTCTGAGACAGCAAGACCTCCCCACCTTGTCCATGGTTATGGTATTTCATCAAGCAGTGAGCAGACACATGACAGAATCCCGGAACCATCAGCGTTGGAAGGCACCTCTGGAGATCATTCAGGCCAATCCCTCTGCCATGGCAGGGTCACTAAGAGCAGGTAACACAGGAATGCGTCCAGATGGGTTTGGAATGTCTCCAGAGAGGGAGACTCCATGACCTCCCTGAGCAGCCTGTTCAGTGCTCCGCCATCCTCAGCGTAAAGAAGCTCTTCCTCCTGATGAGGTGAAACTTCTTGTGTTTTAGTTTAAGGCCATTGCCCCCTGTCCTGTTGCTGGGCACCACTGAAAAGAATATGCCACCATCCTCTTGGCACCTGCTTTTGAGAAATTTATTTGCATTAATGAGTTCCCCTCTCAGTGTTCCCTTCTCTAGATTAAACAGGCCCAGCTCCTGCAGTCTCTCTGCACAAGAGATGATGAACACTCTCTTTGTTAGTCAACACCCACTGTGCACTTTCCTGCCCAGGGTAGTCAGTGTTAGTGATGCTCAGTGTTGAATAGCTTTGATACATACAAGGGTGATGTGATTTTTGCATAGGATTTGTTATTATCCACCCCAAAAGCAGATTCCTCAAGTAGTGCCAGTTGGCAGGAGAGTGAGCTTCCATTATATTTAGCTGCAAGGATGTTTTTCTGGGCTACATGAGACTTTGTGTACAAAAATTTATCAGTATGGGGGGTTGGTGGGCTGGTGGTGGTTCTCTCTTAAGGAAGATTGTGGTGCTAATAACAGGTATCAGAAATATACTTAGATGTTATGGTTTATTTTCACATCAGAAAGAGAGCAAATGAAGGGGATGGGGAGAGATAAATTTGTCCTAGCGTTTATTTAGGCATCTTTCACTGATTTACAGTCCAACTACAGATATAAAATTGACTATGCCATAAACATGGAACCAGTTTTGAGACACCTCAACCAGCTGGCTCTTTTTTTCAAACTTCTTTTTCTTTTCCCTTTGTGGGAAATGGAGTTACAGAAAACTTGCAGGTGCTGACAGAGAACATAAACAGCATTGTGCTTGAACAGATAGAAATGGATACATGTTTCAATCTGAGACCTTGGCAAAGGCTGCCTGAGTTAGAACAGTGAGCTCTTGCAGTTCAAAGCAAGAATGTAGTTTTGTAGTTTTAAAAGGAATATGCTTTATAAAGATAGAAATACATTTTTAGCAAGTAGAAACGTGTTTTATGCAAGAAAGAATTATGATAAGTAAAAGAGTAAAGAATTTTAAGTTTAGCAATAAACCTTATAGCAGAGTTTATTAGAAAGCTAAGATGTAACGATGTAAGCCTGTGCAATAGGCCTTAATAACAATATGATGATTGGTTAAGAAAATACACATTGCAGTAAAATCATGTACAGTGATGATTGGTACAAATGTGCTAGCATGCTTTGTGGCATTTGTTTATTGGCTTAAAAAAGTATATAAGGCCTTGTAACGAAAAAAGTAGGGGCTACTGCTACTCCTACAGCCTCAGCATCTGCACCTGCTGCAGCCGCTGCCATTGCCGCTGCTATTGCTACTGTAACTGCTGCTGCTTTTAGTATCAATGATGTTGTTCACAACATCTCTCCTGTCTCACCCTGCAGTAAAAATGAGACTGATTCATCAATAAATCATCCCTGTGACATCTCTCAGTCATCCCAATCCCACAAATCCCGGCACCCTTCTACTGTAAGACTGTAATTTTCTTCAGGATTTTGATTTTGTTTTCTTTGCTCTGTACAGCAAATAAGACAGTTGTGGGCAATGACTAGGCAGTAAAGAGAATTTTGGCAAACCTTTTCCATATATGGAAATCAAACTTTTTCCATATATGTACAAACATCTGCATTCCTGGCAGTTTGCATCTGCTCCTTGCTTTTGTGGGTTTTAATCCATATTCCCCTTACTAGTTGCTTCGGACAACTAATTGAGAAAGAATTTCTGTGTACCCCATTTAATATCTGCTTCATCGTTTCCTCCCAGAGCATTTGGAAGCACCTGTTGCACTGGTGATACAAAAGCAATAAAATGTAAATTAATATTTATGCAAAATATTTGTGTTGTTCAAAGTGCTATAGATACTTTGTCCAGAAACATTCATGCTGAAGGTTTATCATATGCCTACACAGGATTTTGATTTAGGGAGCCTTTAAGTTCTCCATCAATGTCACAGAGCAATCTGTGATTCATATTGGTCTCTAGATTTCTTTCAAAGGGTCATACAAAAAGGTTTTAAGAAAGGGTTTACTCTAAGTAAACAGTTGATTAATAAAATATCTCTCATGTCACTACATCTGCCCAAGCAAGGGATATATTGCAGCCTCGATGCAAATACTGTGATTCTGGGGACAGAACTTCTGTTACTGACATTTTTAGAATAAATTTGAAACTTTAAATTATTAGTTATTCAAAAAAATGCTACCTGCTCCTGACAGAGAGGATCATTTTCTAGACAGTGTATTTTAAAGCAAAGCTAAAATCCAAGTATTAGAAATGGAACCATAAATAGAATGCAAAGGTTTATAATGATTTTTAATATTTACAATATTACTTTCTAAAATGATAATATAATCCAGCTACCAGTGAAGAGAAATAGTTTTGGGGGTTTTTCTCTCATATAGAAGCTTTCCAATGTTAATCTTTAGAATAAATATTAACATTCTGTCTTCTAGCTGAGGAATTTGTAACCCAGAATTACTGTCTTTAGAGTAGTTTCCTACTGATGGTGGTAAAACTATAGTCAAAGCTAAAGATTATTTTAAAAAGTCAGTCTAAAAGAGCCAGAAATTGGCAGGAAAAATTCAAGACCCAGTCCCTGCACTAATATTTATACCGGTAGTGGTGGAAACCAATTATTTGTGTTAACCTACAGCAATTTGGCAGTATGTTACTTTTTCTGCTAAAAAGAATTATTTTTGTCTGCCACATTGTCAGTAATCTAAAATCCAAAGAATCTAAACCTTTCATTTCACAACAAAAGAGAACAATCTTCCACCTTTTAAAATGCCAAGATAACCCTCTGAACAGCAACGAACTGTAAGCAATGCAGCCAGGTTTGCCTCAGCCAGAAGCCAAACTGTGAGCCATTATTTGCTCCTAATCATCCCTTTGGAAACTGGATATGCTAATTCCAATATCTTCAAAGGAAATACAATGAAAATATGTTACTATGCAACTTAAGAGACTTCTGAAGATGAATTGCCCTAATTAAAGATAAAAACATAATGGAAATATGAATTAATATCGGTGCAAAATATTTCCTTTACCAGTGTTACAGCATTCCCTGTCACTGCCATGGCTGGTACTGAGTCCTTGTGGAATGCATGGATCAAGGTTATCCCTCTGCTGTTACCTGGAGGTGCCAGGTGGCCGTGGCACTTACAGCAACCATGGCAGTGTCAGGGAACTTTTTATCATGTTGTTTGAAATGAAATGCAGCAAACACAATCTAAGTAGGCTGCAGGAAAGCAAAGAGCGCTGTGCTCCCATCCCTGTGCCAGGTGCAGTCAGTGCTCTGGAAAAGCACACATCCACTGGAGCACCTGGGAATGGGGCCAGTCTCTGAGGGCCTGGGACTGTCAGTTTTGCTGCTGGCAAAGTGTGGGCTTTAAATCATCACGGGCACATACCACACTTCAGACTGCTGCAACCTACAGCTTCCAAGGGAGAAGAGCTTCCCAGTGCTCACCTGCAGGGTCTGGCAAAGATGGAATGTGTCCCCTGCAACATGCATTATTAAGGGCATGACAGAGATAAGAAACAAAGACACAAGTGCCAGCTAACTCCTGCAAGACATTCCAAATCCTGTGTGAAATTACTGGGTATGTACTAGAAAATTCAGGCAGAACAGGAAAGCTCGTTGTCACTTACAAGAGCTGCCTAATTAATGTTCACTCTCCTCTGTCAAATTTTATATTCGGTTGCTCAGTTATGTAAATTGGACAGCATTTTACACTATGATTAATAGGTCCTTAAACAAGCAGATTTTACTGTTTGAGATAACACTGAGAGGAGCCATTCTTGGGGTTTTTCTTGCTTGGCAAGGGTTTGTTTTTTTCCCAACTAACTATTTCTGCTCCAAATTATCTTTTCTTTCTTAGCTTTGAAAATTATTCAAGATGGTATCTCTTACTAAGTATGTATTGCATAGCTCTGCATTTCATTCAAAGTCATGTTTGATATTTATCACAATAATCTCTCATTATGAGCTGAAAACTTAATTTTTTGCACAGTATGAATGTGAGTAATTTGAGACTGGAAGAGTCTTGATTTCAGAAGAAGTAAGACAAGAAAAAAATCTTATTGATTTTTAGTTAGAACTTGACATTGCTGGTGAAAACATTAGTATCTTTGAAAAGAGAGCTAGAAAATTGTGTTTGAGAATTTAAGTGAGAGATATCAAACAAAACTGATTATAATGGAAACACATAAGCTTCCACATAAGCCTGACTATCAGAGGCGGAGACAGCATGAGTATTGGTCAGAGTAAAAACCTTATCGTAAACAGCCTAAGGGCTTTTTTTGCCTTGGGAACTGGATATGACTAGACAATGCTGGAATGCCTGAAGAAATAATTTTCCAGAGAAAGACAATTTAGTTTTGTGAATACAAGTGTTTTCTTTAAGATGTATTTATTTCAGCTTATATCATGATATAGTAATCAATACACTTATGTTACTTTTATCCAGCTGATATACAAGTAGTAAAGGTTTTCTCTTTGCCATTCTTCGCTAGGAACAATTTTTCCAGGATATTACAACCAACTTATACTATACTACCAAGTAAAACATCTCCTATTTTCTTCTTCAAAGCATCTTATATTTCTTGAAACACCACGAAACCTTCTACTAAAATAGCTCTTCACAAAACTTTTAGTACCTTAGGAAGAAAATAAAGACCTTCTTGACATGCCAGTAGATGTATAAGTTGTAGTACATAATCTTGCTTTGTTCTTTCTTCAATAAGCATATATAATGTTCTCTGTAAAAAGTAGAATGCATTTTAAAATGAAAGCCTATTGAAAAGAATGTATTGTTAATTTTATAATATCAGTTATTACACATAATCCACTTTATGACATGCCAGGAATGCAGAATTTTAGAATAAAAACAAACTTTCACCTCAAGTTTTCATCTCTGAACTTCCAAAGGAGGATATTTCCTGTCTGAAAATTAAGATAATTGGCCCATGGATTGTCTCATTTACATAACCTTCTTTCCTCATTGATTTAAGTATTTCCTCTTGCCTGTTGTCTCAATTTTTTTGGTTCAAGGGACTAAATTATTCCCTAGTTACAGGTTTTGGCATTTAGCTACATCTGAGCTCTTTGTTCTGAAGCTGTTCCACACACCTTTGCTTTGCAGCTCCTAGAGCTGCTACTTTGCTCTCTCTCTTCTTTCAAGTAGTTCCAAACACGTCTCAGCCAACCTCCCATTCTTCCCTGCTCCAGTAAGTTCTCTCCCTAGATCATCTCACTAGTAAAAGGTCCAGCATTGATCCAGGTCTTAGTCAAGGTCCCCAGGGTCTCCAAACTGCACCTACTGTCCTTTCTCCCGGTTAACGTGTGAATCAGTCAGAGGCTACAAGCACATTGGACACCAGACTGGCTTTATTCCCATGCTCATGTAACTATTCACTTCTCCATTAAATGCTTTCCAAAAGTATTTTCATGTTTTGCAGCCTGACTTGCATAATGTTACTGTAAAATGTGTCCTCTTTGTGGCTTTCCACAGGAGCTTCTCTTCCACCTTTCCCACATATTCCAAGGTCACAACACCAGGGAGGTCAACTTAAAAAAACTCATACACACAACAAGAAACATCTCTGACAGTGAAGAATTCTAAAACTACATTCCCAAGTCATTGGAATGAAAATTGGGATGATGGTAATGCCTGAACTTGTAAAAAATTTATGCAATTTACATATAATTTTAAACTTTTAAAAGTCCATCTTTGCCTTTTCCTTTCATATACAGAACTTTCCACAAAAATTACAGTAGAATCTCAAATCATGCACCAGCATCCTGAAATTATTCATCTGACAACACTCATACTAAGTCATGTGATAAACTCAGAAAGCTCAAAACTTGCCTCATGCACATGCTCAATAGTTTTGTTTTTCATGTAGACCTCTGGGGTTTCAGAATCTCGTAAGACACTTTCAAGTAAGTTTTCTGGCACCTTTTGTTTTCATGGCCTGTAACACTAAATGGAGTGGTATTCTCCTGTCTGGATGAGGAAGTGAAATACCAAGAGGAAAGGAATCATAAGAAAACAAAATTAAGATGACTTTACTCCAAAAAGGTGAAGAATTTGAGCATGAGTTAGTTTCTGATATGATAAAAATGTATTTTCCATCACTAATAAAACCATAATTATCACAAGCCATATGTATTCATTTTTATAAGATATTAAATTTTTAAATGGAATTGAATAATGGGAGAAGGATGCTCATAAAGAAAAGCTTTGTCCAGGTCACTCTTATCTTTCTTAGGTGAGTTGGTTACAGTGAACTCCACACTGAGTAGAGGCTGCATGGCTTCTTCCACAAGCAGGAACTTGTTAAAGGATATCAAAACTCTTCTGAAGACTCAGGCCTAAACACTAAGAAGTTCTTAAGGGATGTTCCTAAAGATAGAAAATCCTCAGGAGGGATGCTAAAAAGATCTTGTGAGAGACATCCCTGCAACAAGAAGAACTGGGAGAAGAACCTCTCAGGAGTGGGAAGTCTTCAAAGGCGACCCCTATTAACAAGAAACTTCAAAAGTGGGATGTGACATGACGTGCAAATCCTCCCACTGATGTTGAGTGCTTTAAAGATAGAATCCCCTGAAGCGAAATGGAGCCTTTGAAGTGGCAGTATCAGCATCAGCTTTGGAATGCATAAAGGTGCAGCATACAGCAGGACCAGTGCATCCCTGGAACAGAGCTCCCGGTGACAGAATCCGCCTTGCTCAAGTCTGATAAGCCTAAAGGCCAAGAGGACAAGCAAAGAGAAACACCAGTTAGCTGACCCTAAAATACATCTTTGGTCTCTCCCAATAAATCTCATCAACACTGAAACAAAACTGAGTTCAAAACAGTGGCTAATAGATAAAAGGAGTTGTGCCGTAAAGCTGCATCACCAGTACTCTTTGAGACCGAGTGGGGATAGGTTCATCCTTTGGTTTTTCTTTAGTGTAAGTGTAAGACATGGGATTGATTGAGACAATTTTTAATGGTTTTCTTCTTATTCACAGAGGTTTGGATCTGTGATTCTGAGCTTGAAGTTCATTAAACAGCATACATCACGATTTTGCTGGAAGTCTATTTCTCAAGCAGCAGTCCCACAAAAAGTTAATATCCTTTCAAAATGCCAGCTGCAAAGAAAACACATGGTATTTGCTGATGTTCACACAATGGAATGCAGAGTTGTGGTTTTAATTTAAAACTGTAGAAAAATGTAAAAGCAAACCCAGTGCTGTCTCTCCCCTATTTACTCAGAAATGACTGGAAAAGAATAGAATAGAATTCTCCAGTCAGATCTACCACTGGAAATAAATAAGAAAACCCTTTGTCTTGGGGACTAGAATACTACTGGAATAATTGAACCAGTCAAAACCCAAGAATGGATGAAATTGTACAGCTATGAAGGTGAACTACACTGACACAGAATGAAGGACTTGAAAATACAAACTCATAGTAGGCCTGTCCTGAGTCAATAAATCAAGTCTCTTATTACAAGTAATCATGTAACAGTTCTCTGCATAAATATAATAGTTTAAACTGTAATTATTTGTATAAAAAATTGTTTCTATAAACATGATACAATTTAACTTATGACCCCATCTGAAATCGTCAAAAATTCTCTGTTTTGCAACCAGAAAGTTTCCATTTACATCCACTTCCTCTTAAACATTGTTCTTTCACTGCAATACAAAAAAGAAATACAACTCTTTCTATTCCACACACACACACACAACCTTCCCTAGTTTCCCTTTTACAAGTAAAATATGAACATTATGATTCCAATAACAGTAACACCAGACACCAGAAAATGGGCAACACAATGAAACCATATTGGCTAAAATCTTCAGGATACTGGCATATAAAACACAATACTAAAAAATCTGGCAAAGTTATCCACAATTAAAATAATAGCCTCATAAAAGGAAGTGTTAGGGAACAAAACACTAAGTGATACTCTAGCCCTGTCTATGATGACTTGGACATAGGGATACCCACTTGAATTTCTCTGCTGGGCAGATCTGAGGCAATTCCAGTGTAAAAGGCATTAGAATCTGACAGTGCAATGTTGTGACCAAGCTAACAGCCCCAGCCAAGGCTTGTTCCTAAAGGACTGATCAGCATATTCTCTGCTTCAAGAGGACTGAAACCCTCTCTCGAGTACAGAGACCAGATCCTCACTGCAGGGCCTTTGGCCCTCCATCTCCTCTGAGTCTGTGGTGCTCCTCTTACACTGAGAGAGAGCTAATATATTGTTCACTTTTTTCATTACAAGTGTCTCAAATGACATTTATGAGACGCCCCCAGTACTCCACTAGATGGGTTTACTGAGGCAGGACAGCAAGCTCACCCCATGCCCATGCGGATGCAAAGAGCCAGACCTGGAGGAGCCTTTGGCTTGGAGATGGTTGGCTGGAACAGTTCCCAAACTGAGATGAGGTGAAGTAGCTGGGGTTTAGTGTTCAAGGTCACTTTCTTTCACATAACCAGTGTGCTATTGATGTGCCCTGGGCTGTACAGTGGGAGGGTGCCCCTGGACTTGTAACACACTGATACAGCTTCTCAGCAGAGTTCTGAACTGGGAAAATTTCATGCAGGACTGTCTAAGGATTCTCCTCTTAATTCCACTCCAAAGTTCATCTCTTTTCTAATAAAAGTTTTTGCTCCTCGAACAGTGAAATACATGCTGAACTAACTGTTTCATAAAAGAGGTTCCTTCCAATTTTCAGGATATTCTGTTTCCTATATTTTTAACATGAGTGATTATCTGAAGAGTTACCTGCTTTGCAGAGCCATATTGAACCTAATGAAAGGTTAAGGCCAAGTTTCCAAGATGATTTTAAAAGTAATTCCCATTGAATTGCACAGTGTAGATATAAGTAGAGTGTGCTCAGCAAAACATGTGTGCCTCTTAGGAGTACCTAGGGAATTTAAACAGGGAGAGAGATATTTATTATCCTGCTCAATCTAACCTGCTTTTGTGGAACCCTCAGTCAGGCTTTTAGAAGTAGAAAAGCCATGGGGTTCCTCCAAGCATGGGCAGAAAGGGGATTTTTCATGTGCATAGTTGAAACCAGTTCCCCACAATAATAATTTTCCTTGAGAATTATGGAGTTCACAACCCCCATTTACAAAACAAAAACAAAAGCCCACATAGCCTTCCCTGCTCTGCAAAAGCTGCTTATTGTGCCAGAAGGATTTAAAAACCTGCTTTAGTTTCCTCAGTATTAGGACCTTGTCCTTCAGGCAACCTTGTGCTGACACAGCTCATTTGCTTCAGCCATACTTGCACAGAGGGTTCCACCCAAGCAGGTCAGACCACGGGGCTGGGGCAGGTAGCTGGTGTCTGTTTCTGTCCAGCAACCCCATTTACCTTGTACAAAAGTCTCACGAGTTTCTCTCTGTCTCTCCCCCCTGTGCATCTGGTGCTAATCTTTGGTTGCACATACTATGAGGGGAACATTTAAATCAAAAACTCTTTTCACTGGGGAAAAGAAACAAACAAAAGCCTTTGGAGATACTTCCAAGAGAATTATAACAACGTTTAAACGCTGGGCTTGAACATGCCTGATTCAAACATGCCCTTAACAGCCCATGGCAGATCTGCAAGGTGGATCTTCATGCAAGTACAAGTATTATCACATAATTTCTACAAACTTAGACTATTGTAAAAGGGCTTCTACAAAAACAGACTGATAGTTCCTCCAATAGTATAAAAATATCAGTCTAAAAGCCAGGCTTGACAGTTGTAGCTGACATCAAAAGCAGCTGCTTTAGGCCTGTTTTTACAGAAGCCTGTATCATTTCTGAAACACAAACCAACACATTATGCCTTTTAAAGAGAAATAATTTTTGCAGTTGTCTTCCTGAGCAGTCCATTATATTAACAGAACCTTTCACATGCCAGATTCTAATGTGCTTTTTTCAATAAGAAACTCCAAGCAGTCCCAGTGAAGACCGAAATGAGAAGGCAGCCTTCAGAAACTGCACTTGCGGGAATACATCCTTCTTTCTTTACCCTGCCTTCCTTCTTCTGCCATTAAGGACTGATAATTTGGGACTGATAATTTGGTTATCTTCACTTCAATATAGTTACTCATCTATATCTTCTTCTTACCCGCAAGCTCACTCCCCCAGTTCTTGGTATTTGTCCTTTATGAACACCCTGATTACCCCTGTTCATCTTTTTTGTGATCTCTCTGCTATTTATAATCACAGAATTTATTCTTTTCTCTTTCAAGCTATTTTTGCATCTTGCCATCTTCTCCCTCTGATTCTGTTTACTACAGTTTGAAACCTTCTCTAATTTAAACATCGACAATCCCCCAGCCTAGGTCCCCCTAGTCTACCACTCAGTACCCAGAAATTCCCAAAATCTCATTCTTGCTGGAACTCAGAAGGTGTATTCCAGTTCCTGTATTATTAACATGTCAGTCATAACTGAGATTTCATACTGTAGAAAATCTCTGGGTTTCAGCTTTTCTTATCTATCCAAACAGCACTGTCTTTCCATCCAAGCTCTTATCCTCCTATGCTGCAATCAACAAATCAGACCTGTAAGAGGTCAGGTAGTCTGCCCTGCTTTACCCAGTCCTTAATCAGGATCAAATATATCTATTTTATTCCTAGCAGATGTGTTCCTAATCTGTTCTGGGTGACAGACACCGCACAAGCTCCCTGGGAAATGTTTTCCGGTGCTTCGCTGTCCCAACTGATAGTAAGACATCCCCTTATCTAACTTTGATACACTTTAAGCTCACAACTTCTGGTCTGGTCCATCACTTTTCATTAGTCTTGATGAATGCAATTTTTCCTTACCTCAAAGAAACTTAGAGTGTTACTACAAAGACTACTTATTGCTTTGGTATATGAACTTGTATTTTCTTCTGTCCACAGCAGCACCTCTACCCTCACCAATTCGCTTGTACATCATTAGTTTTCAGGGATCTTTGTCACTTTACCTTTCATTTTTCATGATAGCAGCTCTTGTCTGTGTTCAATATGACTGTGTGATGAGAGCCCAAGTCAGTCACAGCAATGAGACGAATAGGCTTAAAACTGTCCCTTATATTTAGATTCTGCAGGAGATTAGCAGGCTTTAGAATGCAAACATACCCTTTTCTCTCCCTAATAGGTGTCATCCAACTAAAAACTAAAAAATATTTTATAATAAAAGCTAGAAAAATATCTTTTTTATGTCAACAAAACTCAAAGCAATGAAATCTAATGCTACATAAATAGAAAGGTTTGAGTTTGCACCTTCCCCACCCCATTGTAGGGTTTTGCTTTCAGTAGTTCACTGCCTCACCAAGTGGCAGGGTCCTAAGGACGTTCTTCTCTCTTCTATGGAAGGTGACTGGCTCATCCCTGTCCTTCACCATGGACTCTACATGAGGTACAGGTTATCCATGATGACCATCTTGTCCACCACAATTACTGTCCCTGGAACCTCTTTCACTGCTGAGTAGCTTCAGGGGGCCCAATTAATCAGCCTCCTTCCTGACACAGCCAACCATTCTCCTGACGTAACACATTTGATTATCTCTATTCCCAATCACCTTCACTACCCACATCCCAGTTCTGAAACCAGAGCACTTGTGTGTTGGAAAATCCTATGCTGGTCCTCACTGCTGAGAGGAAATCTTCACAAATATGTCTCAAACCACTTATCACCTTACAAAGCATATCTCAGAAGAATTCCTCTCTGCAGCACTTGCAAAACTCTTGACAGCAAGCAGGGTCTTGGTTTGCTAAGGCCATGGCCAGTTTTGCTCATCAGTAGTTAAACTCATGTCTCAGATGGTACCCACCAATCCTCTCAGACCACCACAGTAAGACTGAAAACCTAGTAGGCAGTGTAAGTTTTCCTATTTTAAAATGGTAGCATTTACTTTGTTATTTATCAGTTTAATATCGATATGAAAGCAGCTGAAATTTTTTCTAAAAAGACAGTACCTATGATTCTAACTGGGGAAAAGCAATGAAATTAAAGAACAGTATCTTGCCCCAGCTTCAATGATATGTCAGCAATAGCAAGAAATTTCTCAGCAGTGCATGATCATAGACTGTGTACAAGTTGCAAATCTCCAAGGAAAATGGAGTGTCAGACATATGGTTTTCTATTCAGTGTCTCCTGTCAGGCTGTGTCATACAATACTCCCACCATCTCAGGATGATGTTATAAGTTATAGGGCACCTCTACTTCTCACTGCATCTGTGGGATCATGAAAACTGCTAGATTCACAAAATCTGAAAATGAAATCCAAAGTGCTGCTATGTTCATCCAAGGAAATGGCAAATATGTTGCTGAATGAAATCTGGCTTCATTTATGACTCAGATAAACAGGCTTATTTTTAGCTTTGCATCTATTTGATGACATGTTCATCCAGATTCTGAAAGTGACACCAAGGCCATTTTAGGCCTGATTATGGTCTGATTAGACAGTCAAAGCTTCAGAGACAGGGTCATCTTCTTGTTCAGCCGAACCTGGTTCCTCCGTACAGCCCTGACCTCCTCTTGCTCACTGGATGCCTCCATAACACAACCTACCTGTGCCAGTGGGATTTTGTGACTGGGACATGCCTATAGAAAAACTGAACACCCTGCTGTTACCATGAATTACAGAAGGTATTGTGTGTGCTATGGTGATAGACCCCCTGGGACCATGGATTTATCATCATAGCTTGAGTTTCATGAAAAGCTTTTCAAATTCAATCATAAAAAGAAATCTGTTTTGGTTTGCCTTGCGATAGACTTTTGGACACTAGACAGTTTCTTCCTTCTCTGTGTTTCTATGTTTGGGTTTAAACACTATAATATTTAATACATTTATACGAAAATTACCTAACTGGAATTCTGCACTAGGCTTCTTTCTTGTGACCAAAAAAAAACCCCCAAACAACCTTAGTTTTTCTATTAAAAATATATTAATGAGCATTATTAACAGGTTTTTTGTACTGTTTTGCAAATGTTTGCTACCTTTATCCTTTTCTCCTTCCCATACTATACGTTTTATGATTTTGAAAGGTGAAGGAAACTAGTATACTAACAAACCTGACAGAAACGCAAAGTCACAAACCAACCTCTTTCTTCTTGTTATTTAAAGGAACTGCACTATATTTTATCTGTTTTCAGGACTCAGCCCAAATTCCCTGGAAAGCAATAATATTCTATTGACTGAATTGGCTTCAGAGCAGGCATTGAGTTAAAAGCAGGGTAAAAGAAAGCAGGTTTGTGACATGTCAAAATAGTCACCTGATAGTTTTGAGAAATGCACATAGTCAAAAATATCAAAGTAACACTCATGCTGCTTTTAGTAGTTTCTGCTACTAAGCCTAACTAAGCCAGAGGGTAGATTATGGGCAAATAAGCAGTGAAAAAAGCCAGTATGCCCACCACAGATTGGAAGTAAAGAACTGAAGCTTTCTTCTCATTAATTAGTTGGCTAACCTTTATTTTAGTGGCACATTACTTTTTTTAATTACTTACATTAATGAAGTGGACACACAAGTTCACCAAGCCCTCTACTTGCAAACAGAAGGTCTCAGCAACCTCAGGAGCTGGTCCTTTAAATGAGAAATACAAAAATTTATTCAAAACCAAGACACAGCATTAATTGGTGTTAGAATACTGGTTCTGATATTCCTGCTTTTCGTTTTTATAATTACAGATAAAATATATATATTACCACATTTTCAAAATAAAACAAATGTTATTAATTAGCCATGCATATCTAACTTCATTCAACCTACAAGTCTCATTGCTTTCATGCTTAGGCACTTGAAAGAATGAATATTTGCAAGCTGGTTGGTCTCTTAAGGAGCCAGGGCAAAAATCAGATCTTCAGGGAAGATAACACACAGCTTTCTGAAACTGACATGTCATGATTGCCTTAAAATTATCAAAATCCATGTTTCCACTGGAGGCAGTCATCTCAGATTTGCCCCTGACATGCAGTCCAGGTGCCTGCGCTGTGACGGTACAAGAATTCACAGAGCCACGCTGTGAGCTTGGTCACTGCATTGGGTTTGCATGGCAAGGTCTTGGCAGTGGAGGGCTATAGGTGTGGCTTCTGTGAGAAGCTGTCAGAAAATTCCCCATGTCCAATGGAGCCAACGCCAGCAGCTCCAAGATGGACCCACCACTGGCCAAGGCTGAGCCCACCTGCGATGGTGGCAGCAGCTGGAGAGACCAGTCAGATTATGCAAGAGAAACAGCCCTGCAGACACCCAGGTGAGTGAGGAAAAAGGAGAAGGGGGTGCTCCAGACACCAGAGCAGAAATTCCCCTGCAGCCAATTGTGCAGCCCAAGACAAGGCAGCTGTGCCCCTGAGCCCGTGGAGGTCCATGGGTGTAGCAGGAAGTTCTACCTGGAATGTGGTCAAGCAACTCAAATAATGCCCTATTTTCAAAGCCGCTGGTGGTGGACTGAGAGGGGATGTAATGCAGGTTTTGGTGTTGAATTATGCTAAAACAAGTCTGATTCATCCTGATAGTGAGGCAGATATGGTAAAGTATCCTTATCTAAAAATGCTAAGCTGACACAGATGACCTGGGGACATATGACAGACACTCAATTGATTTATACTGTAAAAGTCCAGCCCACTTTCATACAGTTAGGTTCTTCCAACATATTCCTCCTTAGAGTGTGTGGAGATTCCTCCCTTGGGTTTCAGGGACACCCACCAAGGGTACTTGGGGTTAAGAGAAAGAGACCTACCCACAAGTGTTGATATTGGTGAGTTGCATCAATCTCTACTTAATAATTGTTTCTTTTTGCTGGCTTTAATATAATTGCTTTAATATAGTGCACTATATTATACTATACACTATTAGTAGTTTTAGCTTTTACTGTGTAGTAAATAATTCTGATTAAGATCTTTTGTCTAGCCATTTCTCATAGTAAATAATTAATTTTATATGAATATATATGATCTGCCATCATTAAAACCTGTGGGACAAATTTACTTAAACTGTTGGCAGCCTGAGGCTATGATTGGATCCAGCTGCCCCGTGGCTCCTCTCTGAGAAGGAGTTTAGAATGCAAGGGAGTAATTTCTGTACCTCATGACTCAGTGGCAGGGCTTCTCTAATAAACTTTGCCTGAAGCTCCCACTCCACCCATGACAGTGGGGGAGCAGAGATCCACCTGCAGCCTGTGGAGGAGCCCGTGCCGGAGCAGGTGGATGACTGAAGGAGGCTGTGACCACATGGGAAGGCCATGCTGGAGCTGGGTCCTGGCAGGAACTGTGGCCCATGGAAAAAGGAGCCCATGCTGGAGCAGATTTGCTGGCAGGACCTGTGACCCTACAGTGGATGCACACTGGAGCAGGCGAAGAGTGTGAGGAGTCCTTCCCGTGAAGAGGAAGAAGCAGTAGAGACAACATGTAGTGAACTGACCACAGACCCCATTCCCCTGTCCCCCAGTGCCACTCAGTGAGAGGAGGTAGAGAAATTGGGAGTGAAGTTGAGCCCAGGAAGAAGGCAGGAATGGAACAATGATGTTTTGAGATTTCTTATTATCCTGCTCTGCTTTGATTGGTAATAAACTAATTTCCCTGAGTCTATTTTGCCCATGACAGTAATCAGTGAGTGATCTTCCTCTGCCTTTATTTCAACCCACAAGCCTTTCTGTTGTGTTTTTCTGTCCTCCTGTCCAGCTTAGGTTGGGCAGTGATGGAGTGGCTCTGCTGGGCATTAAGCGTGCAGTCAAGGTCAACACACCACAGTCAGAGATGCAATTTGGCTGAAAACTTACCTGCAAAATTTATTCTCACCAGAAGCAAATATTGAAGTGATTACTTGGTGTCTGGTCATTTCAAATCTGATGGTCTGGTTCCCAGAGCAGCTGCCTTCTGGAAGCCAAATATGTCGACCTATGCATGCAGCTACCCTAGCCCCTTGAAATATCCTGTATGGCTTTAATCAGACCTACTGTATTGTATAGAACAGTCATTTTATTAGCTGATCTTCTCTTAGGCTACTTCAATACAAATAAAGCAAGGCCAAGGCATAGACACTGGCAATGGCCCACAATCATCTGTTTTATCTGCAGGCACAGCCTCTTGCACGGTTTTGGCTCATGCCAAGTAGCACTGTCCAGACAACACCCAGGCACAGCTCAGGAGACACCAGATGCCAAAGATTGTTTCCAGGAGACAATTTGGACATGGACATCATGTTTTGAGGATAAAGGGAGCAAGCTTGAGCATATGGAGGTGATCCATTGCCATGCTGCTTGGCCTCAAATCCCTGGTCAGATCAATTCAGTGCCACAGAAGTTGCTTTCCAGTCCAGCCCCTAAAGGCTGAGCTTTACAAATGGGGGATCAAGAATGTCCCTTACAGTAGCAGTGGAAAACACTGCCTTGCTGAAAAATGCAGCACAGCAACATCTGAGATGTTTTCAGCTGCCTCTGGATTGCTCAACTAATCCAGCAGTTTCAAGTCAAGTCCAGAAACAGACTGGGCAGTTCTGGGTCTGATCATCTGGAAAGGTTTGTTTGATGAGAGCCTTTGTACTTTATGTTATCTGTGTTGGATGAAGAAGTAACGTAGAAAGGGCTACTGGAACAATATTACAGGTACCTTTACTGTTCTCAAGTTCTTAGTTTAAGTGCAAGCTTTCATCAGGCTTTTGCACTTCTATCTTGTACGAGTCATGTTCCCCTTTGATTGTCATTCGCATGTGATTTCTGAGACTTTTCCAGCATGACCAGAACAAGCATGTCACCTACATTCTTCAGAAAAAAGGAGAGCTGCTGGCAAACACTTCAGAGCCTTTCCTGCAAAAAAGCAAGCACAAACCAGTCACACCCAGGCACCAAACCCCCAGACTCAGGCTGAGTAGGTGACTTACACACAGCTGGCAAGGAAAGAGAAATCTATAAGCTGAATCCAAGGTGATGCACATTTTGGTAGGAACTTAAAAAATACTCTTTCCCTGACTAAAAGATTCCACATCCACAAAATGGTCACCTTTCCCCAATCAGCTTGGCAGTCTTGGGTGTGTCCATGTTTCCTTTTAGGTTGAGTCACCATTCAGAGTAGTTTGTCGCAGTTCCACAGATGGCACTGTCAGCTCTAGAGCTGGTCACTGCTCCATCACAGTTTTCTCTTTAAGTCCATAATACACACCACAGTCATCCCAATGGTAAGCTCTTGAGGTGTACTAGTAGTTGTGTGGCTGTATTTTACACCAATTTGCAAAGAAAGTGGCATAAAATCCTGCATAATGCAAACCTGCGTAAATCATGTCCTTGATTTCATGGTGACTTCATGTTTCCTTCTCACAACAGCATATCTATTCCAGCTCCTGCCTTTCCACAAGATCATGAGAAGCTCTGTCAAGGAAGGAATTGGAAGGGAGTCTGAGCCATCCTGTGCTGCACAGCAGAGTAGTCTGTACATATCTTGATAGTTGCACTGCTGCACTGTCTGCAAAGATCTCCAGCAATGGAGATTCTCATTCCACCTGTCCCATTGACTGACTAATTTTACTACTGGAATGATTTTCCCAAGTTTTACTGTTTAAGCCAGCACTTCTTGCCCATTCATCCTGGACATGGAAAATAAACAAATTTCTCCCTCTGTAATATTCCTGCATTTTCTAAGACTTTTCTTCTGTTCCTTAATTTTCTTTGCTAATTTTCTCCATTTATTTCATCCTTTTATCTTAGCTAATGTTTTCTAGACCTCTTCCTGTTCTCATTGCAATCTTCCTTTAAACTGGTCTGTATCTTTCTTCGGGCACAGTATACAAAGATGAAGACACTACTCTAGATATTCTTATCAACATGGAAAGTGCAAAAAGATGTCTCTACAGTTGCAGCAGGCTGTTATATCCCTTCTGCTTATACATCTCAGTGTGGTGCTCACCTTGTTTACAATAACATGACATTATGTGCATTCACCTTGTATTGATATGTACATTGTTACCTGTATTCTACCCCCATTCTGCTCCAAGGGCCTGATTTGATGAATTTTTACCAAGCTGTGTGCTTTGTATTTGTTCCATTTGTTCTCCCTGTGTAAGTCAAATATCTTTCACGTGAACTGTTGAATTTTACAGAATCACAGAAGAAACTAGGTTGGAAAAGACCTTTGAGATCGTTGAGTCCAACCAATGGCCTAACACCACCTTATCAACGAGACCATGGCATTGAGTGCCATATCCAGTCTTTTCTTAAATGCCTCCAGGGACAATGACTCCACCACCTCCCTGGGCAGCCCATTCCAATGCCCAATCACTCTGTAAAGAACTTCCTAATGTCCAACTTAAACCTCACCTGATGCAGCTGAAGACTGTGTCTTCTTGTCCTGTTATTGGTTGTCTGGAAGAAGAGACCAACCCCCACCTGACTGCAGACTCCTTTTAGGAAGCTGTAGAGAATGATAAGGTCTACCTCAAGCCTCCTTTTTTCAGGCTAAGGACCCCCAGCTCCCTTATAGACTTGTGTTTCAGACCCTTCACCAGCCTTGTTGCCCTTCTCTGGACACACCCCAGCATCTCAATATCCTTCCTAAACTGAGGGGCCCAGAACTGGACACAGCACTCAAGGTGTGGCCTAACCAGTGCCAAGTACAGGGGAAGAATCCCTTCCCTGGTCCTGCTGGCCACACTATTCTTGATCCAGGCCAGGATACCCTTGGCCTTTTTGGCCATATGGGTACACTTCTGGCTCACATTCAGCCTCCTGTCTACCCCAGGTCCCTCTCTGCCTGGCCACTGTCCAGCCATTCTGTCCCCAGCCTGTAGCACTGCAGGGGTTGTTGGGGCCAAAGTGCAGGACCAGGCACTTGGCCTCATTAAACCTCATATTGTTGGATTTGGCCCATCTATCCAGCCTGTCCAGGTCCCTCTGCAGAGCCCTCCCACCCTCCAGCAGATTGATGCTTGCACCCAATTTGGTGTCATCTGCAAATTTGCTGATGGTGGACTCAATCCCCTCATCCAGATCATCAGTAAAGATATTAAACAGGACTGGGCCGAACACTGGTTCCTGGGGGACATCACTGGTGACTGGCTGCCAGTTGGAGGCAACACCATTCACCACCACTCTCTGGGCCCTATTTTGGAGACCATTCCTCCAGTTTGTCAAGATTGCTTTCAGTTCTGATCTGGTCCCTAATTTCCTTTACCAGGTCCAGATCTTATGTAATTTTAACAGCATTCATTTAATTCTGTTAATGTTTTTAATTCTGTTAATCAAACTGTTATGAAAATACTAAACAGCACTGGCCTCTGGAAAGGTACCAATATAGTTCTCAGGAAAACTTCAGTTAGAAAATGACAAATGAACTACTCTTTGAGTAATGTTTCTTCCAGTTTTGCACTTCCAAGTTTTTCTCTCGTGTTTTATAGAATAGTTGTACATGGCTGAGTAAAATAAAGTGACTTCTGATTTAGAATAAATCCTGATTCTTAGTTCAATGACCCATTAAGTGAATGTACATGCCGCTGTGGTGCTTGGCTGGTGGTAAAGCTGTTGCTTTTCCCTAAGAACTCCAGGCTCAGGAACTCCTGGCAGTGCTCATCACCTCGCATACAGCTTCTCTCTCACCCGTGCAATGGAGGCACGTGGCCAAGCCCACACAGAGCTTGCTAGCTCGAGCGGTATCAGAAGTAAAGAGTCCAGAGATGGCTCTTGCGAGGGATCCGATGTTTATTCTGACCGGCACGCAGGCTGGCCAGGTAGCAAGAGGGCGGGCCCCGCCCGCTGGGTTCTTTATCAAGGGACACAGACAGGGGAGGGACAACAGCTGAGGGCCAATGTGGTGTGACCCAAGGTTAGAGTGACCCTCTGGCTGCTGACCAACCAGGGGGACCCTCCTCACACAGGGCACAAGACCAGGTGAGGGGATTTGGCTATCTGACTTGTGGGTGGTGTTAGATCTCTGAATTCACCCACCACTGAGCTGCTGAGCCCCCTGGTTCCCCAGCCCTCCCAGCTGGTGGCTCGGGGACTACAACATGTACATACTATAAAAGTTAGATCAAGGAGGATCAAGAGCTTTTCACTCTCTGATTTTCACTAGCCTCTCTTCCACAGCAGATAAACCCATCACTTTGCTTGTTCATAAAACATAATTGTCATGCAAAAGAAATTATCATGCATTATAAACTGTAATTTGTTTGCTATGGTTTTACAGCCTCTAGAAGGAGTAGAAAATGATGGAATAAAGTAACAAAACAAAATAGAAGCAGCACAAAGCTAAAGAGTTTGTTGCAAATGAGGGCTCCTCCAAATTTCTGTTTGATCAGCAGCTCTATTGAACAAGAGAAAGGCTAGAAAAAGAAAGGAAATTTCTCTTGTCTTAGATTATGATGAATTTGAGACACCTTTAAGAATTAAAAAAATTTTCTTTATTAGAGACTGATCTCTTAACAGAGAAAGAAAATGTCTTGAAAATTGCCTCTGAGAATAAATTTGAAAGAGGCATGTTCATGATCTGAGGGTAATTTAGGATTAAACAGTTACCAGCTTAAACTTGGTACTGGAAAATTAAAAATATATACAGTGAACCATTAAAATCCATTAATATCCATTAACACATGGAAACCAGTGTCCAAAAGAGTGTAAATGAATGAAGTAAACTTTTAAATGCAATTTCCTCGGTTAAAATTATTATATCATATTTTAGGCTACAGCCGCGTCATGTTACACTAGAAAACTTGGAGTCCCAGATCATATAGTGGGTCTTCCAGGAATTGTAGTTCTATAAAATCATATATGAAAATAAGAATTTCAGATTCAATACCAGCCCACATTAAGATCTGCAGATCTCCCAGTTGCTAGAAATTTCCTGAGGAATCTACTCTAAGCAGCCATAAATGCCTGTTCACAAGAGTCCTCTTTCTCAGCTTATGGTCAGGGCTGATCAAGAATCACTAAAATTTCATACTGACTCAGATCCATCTCTGCATAAAAGTAATGAGACACCTGCTATTGCTTTCAGTTTTAATCACATAAATAATTTATCACCACAGAAATTCTACTAAAAATGGATTAAATGAGCAAAAGCTTCTGCTCTTTCCTCAGACTGGGTACCCCTTGGTGGGCAGTGTAAGAGTTAAATCTCTGCAATGGGACAAATCCCAGAACATTTTTCTGAGAATGCTGCATTACTAAAGAGAAACTTAGTTTCTCTTTGAAAAATGAGACCTGGATGCATGTCAGCACTAATTACCCCAGCAGGACAGATGTCCTTGCCGGTTTCCTGCACTGCGACTCAATCCCCGTGTTAGCAATGTCACATCCCCTGCCACACACAGCTTCCCTCTCTTGTAGGAACTGCCTGAACTCCTCCACAAGGTCTTCTTGCCATCTTCATAATCAAATTCACTTTCAACACCCAGGCTTAGCAAGCTGTGTAAGCAGGACTTCTTTGCAGACATTAGAGACATCTGCCAGTTCAAGTGCCAGGCTCTTTGTGTTTATAACTGGAGATTTTACCTAAGAGAGATGAGAAAACTGAGTAACCCTTCAACTCTGGAAAAGAACAGTCAGTCCTGTCAGACACTTCTTATTTTCCAGATTTTTAGATTATAATTTTTTAAGTTTAGAACTTCCAGTTTTGAGCAAGGAAGATAGTTGCAAACACTTTAATTTTATTTAAACCGTTAATTCTAAGTTTGGGGGGGGGTTTTTCTCTTTAATGAACTTACAGGCACTTTTTCAAATGGGAGAAAGAACCAAGGCATTTTTTTCCTCATATATTTTCACTACCTTCAGGAACCTAATTGTCATTTGAAAGTGCAAGTGCCAGTACAGAGAACTGATGGAAAATGAGACGTTCCGTTAAGGAATGAAGTAAACCAAGACAAATCTGTGTAACAGTTTTTGCTTTTAAATGCTTTTCCTTTAATTGTCTTCTTTCCATTGTCAAAACTCTTTTTATGAAGGGCCTGTCAGGTCATTGCCCATATAACCACAAAAACCCATTTGCTTTGGTGACTATAGGGGATGCTCTCCTGTGAGCCACATTTGAGACTGGGCAAGGACTAGGGAGACCATCCTAAGATATATGAAAGAACAAAACATGAGACCTCAGAGAAACAAAAGGAGGAAACTAACATTCCAAAGGTGCAGTTAATCCTACAAATGACACCAAGTCATTTAAAAAATCAAGTACCAAATTTTGGCTCCAAACTCAGCATCTATTCTATGTGGGCAATCAAATTCCTTTGTTAGCTTCTCAGCTCTCTAGCAGTCACCAAAAGGGATTTCTAAGCACATTGCATTACAGTCTCTTCCATCACTGTGCATAATCTCCCAGAGTAAGCAAAGGCATTTTGTTTTCATGTTCACAAACAATGGCAATTTTCTTTTATCCTTTAAATCTTGGCTTAAAACTCACAAGATTGCGAGTGAAAATCTCAAATACCAGCTGCATTTGTGTATGCAGGGTATCATTCCTCCACAGGAGATATGTTATAAACAAAACTTTGATAAACAGAGGTGTATGATAAATAAATATGATATGTAAAGCTGTCAGGGACATGACAGAAGTGAAAGTTTTGATTAGTAGGAAATTTGATAACCAAGGCAGTACAAAAATGAAAGTCATTGGAATCTTCTTTGTACTTCTGGATATGCCTATTTATATAGTAAAATCCAATATTTGATATGTCTCTTATCAGCTGGTTGACAATGAATTTTAAATTTAAAGCTATCACCAAGCGTTTGTTATTTGTCAAGCTGGAAAAAAGGAAACTGTTGAGAAAAGTGACTGCTAGGAGATGACACTAGTCTTGTGTTCACTTTCAGCCGCAGACTCAAATTAAAGCAATTATTTCAAAATGACTGATGCAGACAAGTTTTCATATTGCACATTTGGATGGAGAATAGTACTATCTATGTACACAGTCAGGAATAAAAATGCAAAGTTTTATCCTGGACTTTTAATATGCATGACAACAAAGAAGCATTTGAATGTTGACTGTATTCCCTTTCAATCTGTTCAAAATCTAGAGAGGGGAGTGTATGTTATAGCACTGCCTTTTCCATGTCTAGTTTGCTACACTTTGGAAGCAAATCCCTGCAGCTGAATACAATCTGTTCTATCAGATGCCTTTGCAAGGTCAACACACAGTATTGCACTATATTTATTGCTAGCTGGTGAAAATTGAGTATCATTAAAAACTTTTATCACAACTGCAATTTGGCAAGAGATTCTGCTAAAGTTCCTGTCTGTGGGGATTCAAACACTGGGGTTGTATAGATAATTTTACAGTCATTTGACTTGAAAAAGTTCATTTTTGCTATTTGATCCTCAGTCTTCATTTTCTTTATATGGATGCACTTATTCAAGAATGATTTTGAGATTACTGGGTAAGACTTTTGAGAAGGAGAAAGATGGGAAAATAGGGAATGAACATTTTAAAGTAGAAATTGAAATATATTCAGCCTTACCCATTGCAGAGGAACATGTGAGAGACATGCCATTGGCCATGAGCTATTATGTTTTCACTGCCAGTTCACTATTCAGCTCTCACATTCACAGCATCACCAGGTTTTTGCTATCTGTCTGTGGCTGTCTATGGCTCAGCTCACTACTGCAAGACAAAGACTACAATCATCCCACTGAAAATCTTTGCATGCAGAGGAAATGTTAGATTAGCTCAAAGCTTTAAAAGGTAAATTTGACTGTTTACTGATCATATTATAACTCCCAACCCATCAACATCAAACTGAAAGACAATCTAATGATGGCTACTATCCCACAAACCCAAGAAATATCTCAAAATATTTTTAAATTGTACAAGCCTGAGGAAATTCGTCTGTCAACATTACCCTACAAATGTTTTTACCATCATCTTCTTAACTGAATCAAATATGTTGATATGTTTAAAAATAAATAAAAAAAAAAGATATAGGGGTCACAGAAACATGTAAAGACTAATATCAGAAGAAGTCTCTTGATCTAAGCAGGACTACCTTGAAAGCTAGATCAGGGTCTTGCTTAGGGTCATGGCAAGACTAGTGTTGAACCTCTCTAAGGATGAAGGTCATGCAGTCTCTCTGGTTACCTCATCTGGTGCTGCATCATTCTTACAGTTATTTTTTTTCCCCTAAACTCATGAGCAGTTTGGATATCATTGGAATTATTTTCTTGTTCCTCTAACCAAAAAGCATATTTCTATCATCATCAATACCTGAAAATATGTACAGGCTAAGTCAAAGCAGGATTTATGTTAGAAGGTATTTAGAGAGTTTGGATCTATATATTAAACATCCAGGTCTAAGAGGATGTAAAATATGGAGCTTTGTATTTACAGGCTCAAGTCATTGGTCTTTAAATCAAACAAACTGTACACCAAAAAAATACCAACAGCAAAGTGAAATCTCCATCTGCAGTGTTGCCACTGTAGTAAGAGGGAAACAAAGGGACACTTCTTTATTCTGTCAATATTTCCCAGGTTATTTTCTCTGCAAGTATTCTTAGTTGTTCCTATTCCACACTACTTTGTATCTAAGTTAATGTACATTGGACAAATTAATCCCTTAAATTTTCCTGAACACCTATGATGGTTACCTGCCAATTCTCCATCCATCTCTGCTCCCACTAATCCTTGTTTTATATTTTAGGAAATGTTAGATTTCAGATTTCCAAAACGTCTGCTCTAGATATGAAGTATTTAATAGACCTTTAATAAAACATGCTTTCAGACAAAAACTATTCCCAAACTACGCAACACCTTTAAAGAAGTAACTGAACAGGCAAACAAGAAGATAAACCAAGAGACACTTTTTAGTAAAATAAACTCCTTTTCAAAAAGCCTGCACAAGTTTCATGGTATGCCAACATGCTCAGAACTCCATAAGGGAAACCGAAGGAATTTTGACACTCCCACATACTTTGCTTGCATTTTGCAGCTTCTCAAAATACAAGTTCAGAAGAGAAAAGGTAGTTACTTCCTATGTCTATGTAAAAACTGTTGAACAGATTAGAGTGATAATTTGATTTCTTTCTTTCAGATTTCTTCAAAACTTCCAAAAATTGTACCAGTTCTTAAGTATCTCAGAAATATTGGGCCATCACTTAAATTTTTTTTGCAAATTAAACTTTCACACCAGTTCTCACAAGCTCAGTTTCATTCCGGAGACAGGGCTATATGCCAAATGTGCATATTTCTCTTATTATGTTCAAGACTGTATCATTCATCATTCTTAAACTGATATAATTTTCTAATTAGAGTAGTGAATGGGGCATTTTATCTGGCTTTATAAGACATTAATTCTGTTCCCAGCTCTGCAGTGGACCTGTGGGGCAAATTGTTTCAGTTCTCTATGAATTAGTTCCCTTAGCTGTATTGGAAGGTAATGATCTATTCTGATGAGCCTTAGATACAGTGTTTTGAAGTATTCATCTTTCTTCTGCATGCCAGACCAAGAGCACCTTTTCCCAGAGAGTGGGGAAGAACCCACAAGGATCACAGAGTCCAACAATTAGCCCTGCACAGGACCATCCCCAAGAGTCACATCATGTGCCTGAGAGCATCATCCAAATCCTTCTTGAACTATGTCAGGCATGGTGCTGTGTTCCCTGGGGAGCCTGTTCCAGTGCCCAATCACCCTCTGGGTGAAGAACCTTTTCCTAATGTCCAACATCACCCTCCTGCCTTGCCTGCCCTGCCTGTCCCTCCTGAAGAGCCTGTAACCATCCAACAGGGCACTCCAGTCACAGGATTCATCCCATCACATTTTGCTTATGCTAATGATGTCAAATCTCTGGGACCGGTTCTGCCAAAGCTTCAAACTCCTCATTTGTTCCTCATGCTGCATGCATTGGTATAGAAGCATTTCAAGTGTGTTTCATTGTAGACAACATTTCATGGAGCAGATTGTGGAATCGTACTAACACTCATTTCCTCAAGTTTTGGTGTGCCATCTCATTGCTTATCACTGGCAAGCCTGGCTTACCCCTTCAAAGGCTCTACCTATGAGCCCTGATTGCTCCACCTATGAGGTCTGCTTGCTCCTGTACTAAAAATGTAGAAGTACCACTGTGTCCAGAACTGCTTCAGAGCACTTTGAGTTATATTCCACCACATGGTATTAAAACAGCCCATGTCAGCTATTTGAAATGTCTCTCTCCTGTATTACAGCACCATCTAAATTATCAATGTGAGGGCACACAGCCATCCGTCAAGGGCCCTGCAGGCCTCTGCTTCACATGACACTCCTGATGTAAGTCCTGCTGAAGGCACTAAAAGGACGCCCAAGAAAGATCCCAGCTTGGGTGAACAAAAATGCACTTTTAATTCCTCCATTTTTATCTTCTAAGCAATTCCTTAGACACCTTAAGCATTCATTCCCTAATCCATATTTAGAAGGCTTTTTGCAGTAATCCATCATGTGAAACCTTGTTCAGAGCTTTCCTGAGAATCCATCTACAAAATGTCTACCAGGCTTCCTTCTACGTAAGCCAATCATTATTCCATTTAAAAATATAATCAGAATTGTTTGTCATAATTTCTTCTTCCCAAACCCACACTGACTCATTTTATTACATTTTCATTCTCCAAATGCAGCTTTAAACTCTCTGTGAACATTATCTCAAAAATGTCTTAATACTGTTGTTGGATTTAATGAACTTAATTTTCATCATCTTTCCCAGACTCTTCCCTTATGTGACGTAAATAAAATTAGTGTTTTGTAGTCTCCTGTCGCTTTCAGTGTTGAAGCACATTCTCAAAAAAAAAAATCATTTCTCAAACATTTTGTATTTAGCCATGGAACCATAGACTTACAGAATCATTTAGTTTGGAGAAGACCTTTAGGATCACCAAATCCTCAACATCCTTATGAGAGGGAGCAGAGGGGCAGGCACTCTTGTGACCAGTGACGGGACCCAAGGAAATGGCGTGAAGCTGAGTCAGGGGAGGTTTAGGTTGGATATCAGCAAAAGGTCTTCACCCAGTGGTTAAGCATTGGAACATGTTCCCCAGGGAAGTGCTCACAAAACCAAGCCTGTCAGAGTTCCAGAAGTGTTTAGACAACACTCTCAGGCACATGATGTGAGTCTTGGGATGTCCTGTGCAGGGCCAGGAGTTGGACTCAATAATCCTGAAGGGTCCCTTTCAATTCGACACTTTCTATGCTTCTATGATTCTCCCAGATGCTTATAGAGTATTTCGTCTGCTTCTTCATCCTGTTTGGGTGGTCTGTAACAAACTCCCACCATGACAGCTTCTGATTCTCACCCATAAACTCTCCACCCTTTCATCATCATTATCAAGCTCTAGACAGTCAAAACACTCCCTAAATACAGTGCTACCCCACTGCCTCTCCTTTGCCTGTCCCTGCTGAAGAGTTTCTAGCCATCCACTGCAGCACTCCAGTTGTGTGAGTCTTCCCACCATGTTTCCATAATGACAGCCATGTCACAGTTTTCCTGCTGCACAATGGCTTCCAGCTCCTCCTGTTCATTGCCCGTGCTGTGTGCATTGGTGTAGATGCACTTCCATTGGGTTGTTGATCCTGTAACATGAATCTAGTTAATAATGTCTAATCTTAGCCTCCTGCCAGGGGAGGTTCAGATTAGGTATTCGGAAAAATTTCTTCATGGAAAGGGTTGTAAAACATTGGAACAGACTGCCCAGGCAGGTCTNCATTATCAAGCTCTAGACAGTCAAAACACTCCCTAAATACAGTGCTACCCCACTGCCTCTCCTTTGCCTGTCCCTGCTGAAGAGTTTCTAGCCATCCACTGCAGCACTCCAGTTGTGTGAGTCTTCCCACCATGTTTCCATAATGACAGCCATGTCACAGTTTTCCTGCTGCACAATGGCTTCCAGCTCCTCCTGTTCATTGCCCGTGCTGTGTGCATTGGTGTAGATGCACTTCCATTGGGTTGTTGATCCTGTAACATGAATCTAGTTAATAATGTCTAATCTTAGCCTCCTGCCAGGGGAGGTTCAGATTAGGTATTCGGAAAAATTTCTTCATGGAAAGGATTGTAAAACATTGGAACAGACTGCCCAGGCAGGTCTGGTGACTGGACTCACCATCCCAAAAGTGTTCAAAAAATGTGTGGATATGGCACATAGAGACATGGTTTAGTGGTGAACATGATGCTGATGCTAGATTGACAGTTGGACTTGATCATCTTAGAAGTTTTTTTCCCAACCTTAAGGATTCTATGATTTTAATGTTATAACCAAATATTTAGAGTATCTGTCTCAGTTTAAGATGTGCTTTAGTGAAGTGCTGTAGCAGTTAAAAAGTCAGAGCAGTAGAATACATGTGAAAAGTCTGGCATTTTAAGAGGTTAGAGCTAGGTCTTAGTTCAGGACTGAATGCATTTGCTCCTTTTGTGAAGAGAGGATAACTTCATCTAATTGCATTTGATTCAGGTTGATCTAGAACAGTTGCCAAATTAACAGGAGTTTTGAAGAGCAGTCCTTCCAATATTTATTCATATTCATTTGCATCTTACTGTACCCAAAGGTGTTCTGTGCAAACAGAGAATTTGGCAGAGTATTACTAACATATTGCTCTAAATGTGCTATATAAACCTCATAGTGCTCTATAAACCTCATAGTTTATTCTCAGTTATGAAGAAATGACACCTCCATTAGGATACATCAGTAATCTCTGTCTCTGGCAGAATAAACCAGGCTTGTTTAGAGGAGGTCTTGGTTTTGACAAAAGTCTCTTCCTTTTCCTGCAGGTTGGCAAATTCAAAAGGATGTTTCAGTATATATCTTACCATCATTTTAATTGAGAACTTTGGGTTTAGATGTGTGAATTATCATTAAAAGGCTTATTTTACATGCATTGTCTCTTAATTACCTTTTGTTTCTCGGTGAAGTCCAGATGTGCTCCTGTATAACTGCAACACTCAAATCTTTATGCAGTTTTTTACAGGGCTCTTTGCACTGCTGGCCATCTTCACGGTAGATGTATTTTACACTGCATGTCTCTGACAAGTTTTTAAATTTCTGATGGAAAAAACCAAAACACTCCAGTCAGAATTTTCTTTCTAAATCTCAGCAAAGTCTGCACTCAGATGTCATAGCCTTAGGGAATCATGAGTGTTTAGACTATCACAAAAATATGAACGTCATTGTGCAGCATGGATTACAAAGCCAGTGCCTTTTACATGGCTACACCACCACATCTGTTCATCAGAACAATAAAGTTCCTTATGAATATTCAACAGCTTGGAAACTTTTCTGAGCCCCAGAGGCTACTTTATCCCACTGTTGAGAAACAATATCCAAACCCTCATCAATCATTTCACACACATCAGGTAGTGTGATTATTTCTGAAGGATATGAGACATTCCTCTGCCCAAGATTCACAGAGCCTTATGTAGTTTAGTTTGGAATTATTCCCCTAGTTATTTTTTAATTTTTTATTTGTATTGAAATTTTAAGTATGAATCACCCAGCATGCTCAAGTTGGAACCTCATTATTTAAATGAAAATAATATTAAATGAGGGAGAGGAACTATATATTTTAACTACATTGTATTTGGCCTATGAGTGTTCATATGTTAACCACTAGATTACTAGCAGAAGACAAAGAATAAATAACTGTATTATGTATTTTTGAGCAAAAAGCTGGGCTCTGATTTTGTAACACCACAGATATCTGCCATAGATGACTTTCTTATTTTGCTATGTTAGCCTTTACAGTTATGTTTCCAATATCCAGACCACAAATGAATCCACGTAATACACAGTTCACATTGCTAGCAGTGAGCTAGCAAGCAACCTTTTGGCCCAAGATAGAAACATAGCATCATTTAGAAAGAAGGAATGATTTGGAGGAATATAAATTTTGGGAAAGTCTGCAGAGTGAAATGTGTATAGAAAAGAAGTACATTCTGAGAAAGAGGGTAACAGAAGGAAACATTTGGATAAGCACTATGATGTCAGCTTTGCATGTTGACTTTAGAGGTGTCCACATGTCTCTCTTGTGTCTGTTGACCAACTTCTGCATTGTATCTCACTTCCACAACATCACCACCAGCAGCACCCACACAACTGCAGAAACATACAGCTACAATCAGGATTTCCCACATCACTTTTGTAATTACTGTAACTTCTACCATCCCTCACTGCCACAGAAGGACCTCCTTATGAGGAAGTAAAGGCACACATCTACATACCTTTTAGAGCATTTCTTGAAGAATTAAATACCACCTAATAATTAGCTGAGATTCTGCCACTACACCAACCTTGCTATGACATTGTTTCTGTGTTTTGTTCTTTTTCTCTACCACAGTTTCTGCAGGCTTAGTCTGGAAAGAAGCTTCCTCTGAAAGGCATCCAACCTCATGGCAAATTATATAAGAACAAGCTGGCTTTAACAGTGCCTTTGGGCTCCATCCACCTTAGGCCCTGCTGCTTTGGTAAAAGAGACATGTAGCTGTGTCTGGTCCTTCTTATTGCCAGTGCCATTTCAGCAAAGGGTCAGCAATCTGCCATCCATCTCACAGGCACTGAAATACTGGCATCACACTACTGGCTGCCAGCCTTACATAACATTGGGCCTAAGCTCCCTTTGATATCCTCTACTGCCCAGTTGGAAAAACATCATTCTAGAGAGAACAAACACAAGAGGAATACATGTCCCCAGCAATGCCTGGAGGTTTTACACAGGAGTCAGCAAGCATCACAAAAGCCATCCTGTTCTTGTGACTGCAGCTAAAAAAACCCTGAATCATTTATCTGAAGCCTGATAGAAAGTTTGAAAGAATGCTAATAGCTGAAAGCTTTAAAAGATCATCTATCCTGTCATTAACCTTTCTGTCATTTACATCTCCTGCTTTTCACATGCAAAGAATCAATCTGAACTGCCACTCACTCTTGCCTTAGAGGAAAATGAAGGTTTTAACTCCATAGGAGTGATGAAGGAGCAAATCAGTGACATGTCATAATGGTCGGATTTGGTGGCCTCAGCCCAGATGCCAGAGGATATAAGCTCCTATCTGCAGGTATTTATCACTGCATCTATCATATATAACAAGTCGTAGCAGAGTAAAAATCAGTAGAATGATCATCCTAGCATCCTTCTTACAATCTCACCACAGAGATTAGGCATAAAACTGCTGACAGACTGGGATACCTGTGCTAAGACATTAACTCTCCCATTCAGGGTTACACAGAGACAATCATACGCTTGGGCTGCTGCTGCCTGGACTGCTGCAGTGCTCAGTGGTGGAGAGGTCTCCGGTCTCCTGCAAAGTTCAACCTCTCCTTCCAAAAGCAACCTGCCACCAGCACAATGAAATCTAGTGCAGAAAGAAAAATAAAGTAATAAAAAAATCAAAATTCCATTTTTACTGTTAGGAAAGAATTACAAATTTTTGCAAATTTCAACAGCTATAGCCATGGGCAATGATCAGCTGCTTTTTTCAACAAACCTTTTATGCAGATGCATGACTGATGTTTAAATATCTATCACCATTTTTCCTATTTCTTCCTTTCTTTTTGTGTTTATTTTTTATTGTCATTTTTGCTAAATCTTGTGATGATTTGTGCACAGGCTCAGTGTTACTAAGTGGGTGAGCAGTCTCACTGAACTCAGGCAGTCTCATTGAGATCCATTTGCCAATGTTAGTTAGGGTCTCAAAGTGAAATCCACAGGCAGGAGCTTACAGTCCAATGTAATAAAATAACACAATTCATACCAGGGAAGCAAGAGGTGTCCTGAGATGGGAATATAGCCACGTGTCCTTGCCTTACAGAGGTACATAGAGGTACAGATCAATGCAACAGTTAAGAAGGAGGGAGGAAAAAGAAGTAACTAGGTAGCTTTCAGTTAATTATATAAAAACAAATTTTAAGAATAAACAAATTAGTAGTGTAAATATTAGAATATTACATTATTTTTAGAGATCTGGCTTAAAGAAGTTGGGTAATTTTATTATCAGCCCCAGTCATTAGGTTATTGTTGCAAAAAGCAGAAAGATTCCTTTCAATTAAAGGCAACTATTTGTTCTGCAGTTGATAAATTATTTGCCAGCTTTGTCTAATACTGAAATTTTGGCTTTATGCATTCAAAATTATTTCAATTATTTACATAGACATAAAGGAGGCAAAAACTAGAATGCGTAATGTGTTCCACCTCACATGGTTCTGTTTCTCCTGTGGGCCTGAAGTAGGGAAAGTGATTCTCAGTGCTTTTCTTCTTTTCCCCCACTGCTTTTATTTGATTTAATGAGGTAGCCCCCCTGCAAGTTTATATTTATGAATTCATAATGGGAGCCAGCAATTTCTTATGCAAAGTCAAGTAATTTTGTTGCAGACTCTTCTCTCACCCCCACCCAAAGATATTGTTAACTGTCACATTTTATAATAGCACCATCTTTCTTCCATTAAAGAAATTACTTCAATAAGATTCCAGCTTTCTCAAGGCATATCACAGGTAAAAACCTGAGTCATCACACAATAAATAGTTTTAAATTTGGCTACCAAACAAGTAATACACAAGTTTAACTTGTGAAGCACTATTCTTTTCCTTCTGGAATTGTTTATTTCTAGCCTACATTCTGATTTCTGCCAGGATATGATTTACAACGTAGAGCAACTCTCTTCAAGTAAGAGGCATATATTCCAAAGCACATGTGTTTGGCATCCTCTTGCTGCATGATGCCATGTGCTGCTCAAAAGCTTCCTAAAGCCAGCTAAAGCTGTCACAAAACTTTGCTTCAGGAGGTCCTTTGTTCTGCCTCACCTCTTTCCCTGAAAGGTTAAAGGGCTGAGCTAGCTATTCACTAGGAAAATCAGTTGCTTGCAAATCTTTATTCAAATTCAGCCAGCTAATAAATGCATCCCTTAGTGCCTACAACCCTCGAATATTCACAGATATTTGCATTAGTTAAGATTTTTCATGTTTATATTCTCCACATTTATTCATTTTTTCCCCACCTTTTATTTGTGTTAATTCATTGGTGGCTGTTGAATGAAAGACTATAAAAAAGGTACTGTGATTCAGGCAACATTTGCAGATAGCAAAACAAGCAGCTCACAAAAAATGTGTTGAAGACACTATCTACTATTAACCTGTGTGGCTCTCTGGGATGTTCCATAAATCTTTATATGAGCTAAAATCAAAAGTGGTCCATTAAGAGGAGAAAGGAAGGGTCAACTAATTTGTATGTCTTCATTTGTCCAACTGTAGCTTCAACTATATGCCTGAAGCTTACAGGAATAGGTAACAAATCCTGTAAATTTGAAAACTCTATAGGAACACAGAAGTTGTCATACTGGATCATACCTGTTGTACTCAGCATCTCCCGGTGGTCAGCAGCAAGTGTTTCAGAGGAATGTTGCAGTATCTGCCTGTTTTCAGCCCTCCTAGGCAAACTGTATTCAGAGCTGTTCTTTCTACCTTGGCAATAGATGCAACAGAAAAATAAGTCCTTTAGAAACCAACATAGAGAGGCACTTCCTAGGCCTAAGGGAAAGGTTAGGACATCTTGGTTTAGAAAAAAACCAAATGTGCATGCCAAAAGAGAAAAAAATCCATTTCAGTATAAAAACAAACAAACAAAAACCCCACACCACCAAAACAAACATAGAAAAAAAAAAGAGGAGATGCTCAGCCAAACAGAAAGGCAACATAATTAAAATGGATCAAAGACTCCAGTTTTTTTGCACATGTTGAAATTTACCCCATGTAGAAAGTCAGCAGAAGGCCTAGGCTCTCCTTTAGCTGTCACTCCCTACCCTGAGAGCTTTCCTGACACTTCCAACAGTTCACAGGCTCTATGCCTGCCATTAGGACAGAAGAATATTTCAGCCACGATACACCCGATATGAACACCAGTCCATTATATCACCAAATCTAAGAGCTTAGCAGGATTTGTTTTTTCTTCACACTCAGATGTCTGTGTTAACAAGAAGAAGATGGTTACCCAGGCTCCACCTCTACTTAGTAAATGAAATACAAACAGACTGAAGCAGACCTGTAATCTACAAAATTTCTCCGGTGACACCGGAGCATTCCCAAGCTTCCTTAAACTGTCCCTAAACACAAATCTCCCCTAGTTCAATGAGTCCCAAATCCTACACCCTACACCCTCAATCAACTCTCATTTCTTCTACTCAGGGATATTTCCAGATGACAAGAGATGGGCAGATACAAACCTGTCTGCTAGTCCCATGCTATTTACTGTTATTTCAACTTCCTTCTCTAGTCCCAAACATTAATCACCACCAGTCTTAGTCCTGGCATTAACTTAGACTGTGCATTCCATAGGGCAGGGACTAATGTCTTCTTATCTTAATCAGTGAATAATTTTGTTCCAGGTAGGAACTCACAGCTTCCTGCTGGAAAGGAGAAACTGCTGTTACAAGCTGTCTCTGTATGAAAAAAGATGAGAAAATTCTTTACAGATCCAGGAGGGATGACTGAGAGTTGGATGGAAATGAGGAACATGACAACAAACTCATCACTAGGTTGATGACTTACGTATAGGTTTACAGTGAAAGGGAGGGATATTTACTGAGATTAAAAGCAGTGAAAAAAATCGTAAGGGAAGGAAAATATAGGACAATACCTGCTGCTTGCCACCTGCCCACCTACAACTCTTTTGTGGAGCAAATGAAGATGGAATGAAAGAGAGGGTCAGAAGCACAGAGGTGAACAAAGAAGTTGATGTGGGCCTGGAAAGACTTAGAAGCCTGGGGAGTAGTTCAGGTATTACCAATAAAAATAATTCTCAGGACAGGATTTTTTTACATGACTCAATATCTTTTTTTCTTATCTTCTGAAAAGACACCAAAGCCTCCCATGTACAAGATTTCTATGCACTGAGATGACAACCCATCTTTTGGAAGCAGAACTTTTAACGTGGCCAGTTGTAGAAATGCTGTAGGATGCTCTAGAATTTTCTGTCTACTTTGTTTACTAGCATGAAGGAGTTCCTGACAACTCCAAAGACAGACAATTAGTCACTACAATAAAGCAGGTATCCTTCCTTTATTGCAAACAAGACTGTTTATCAGCTCAAGAAGACTGCTAAAAGAAAATGCCATATCAAAATGCTCAATCAATGTAAGAAGTAATGGATTAGTTAAGTAACTAGCTGTCCCACACAAAACAAATGCAAAACAAACCCACTGATATGCTATTCCAGTACAGTACATTAAAGTCATCAGCTACCAATATCTTAGTGCTAGTACAAGGCTTTTACATCTGCCAAGTAGGATATAACTTCAACTGTATCACCTGTATTTTAATTATTTTCATTAAAAGCAACTCAGCTGGAAGGAAAAGCCCATATATTATCATTGCATAACATAACATACAATAAAGCTCACACTTTCCCACCACAGTTCAGAACCCTAGCAACACTCTGTGACAATCACCCATTTAAAAGTTTCAGCAAAAGTCATTCTGATTCATATATTCCTGAAGAAAAATGACTAGGCAGCAGTGATATGAAACTGCTTTACTGCATAAAAATATCAGCAATAAACACACTGAAAGAATTGGCTACACAGACTTCTGTTTGCCAGAATAATTCCTTCACTGTGTTGACACACTCATATTCTTCAGTCCTTCTTGGTTTTCAGTTTTGCCTGCACCAAAATTCAAAGTTTCACCTCTCATAGTTCTTTATAAGCTTCTCTTCTATTCTCAGTAAGCCAAAGCAGATTTTTATTATCCTAACAAATCAAGCTAATAAAGAGAAAAAGGAGAGCATCTCTTTTTCTGAGAGAAAAGATGTTATCACCTCATTCTAATCCTCAAACCTAGTACTCTCTTAAGGCCTCCTGATAAATTTGTGAGGCAGGGCCAGAAGCAAGGTGAACAGCTTAGGGGAGGAGATGTGTCCCTAACGAGAGCACAAGATTTGGACAAGTTTACTCAGACAGACCTCCTTTCCTGTAGGTTGCCCAATCACCACCGTAGACAGCAATTTTTTGCATGCTTGCATACCTCCTTTGCAATAATTACATTAAGAGAAAAAACTCTCTGAGAAGCCAATTTAGTAGGGAGCCTGTGTTTTGACAGCTACTCCTACAGAGATGATTCCATACTTAGAGGAAGATAAAGCAAGTGTCTTTACCTATTTAGGTTTGACATGGGTGAAACCAATACATCTAGCACAGACCTGATAGCAGGAGCAGAAATCTTTGCATCTCAGGAGAACAAGAAGAGAAAGGTTGAAATACTGGGGCTGAAAAGGAGGAGAAGAATACAAGATGAGAGGGGAAGACTAGGGCAGTTGAAAATCAAAAGGAAGAGCTATTTTTTTGCTATTGTAGGTTTTAACTTTTTTTTTTACAACTTCTGTTCATGAACAACTCATGCTAGCAGACCCTCTGCTCTGCAAAGGCTCAAGCTACTTTTAACCTATACTGAGCTTTACTCCCAAATAAGCTTTTGAGAATAGTGACTCTTCAGTTCTATTGAAATGCCAATATAGTATCATTTTTCTTGGAAGATATGCCAGAGATGAGCTGTTATTTGTCTCTGAAATTGGAGATACTATTAGCACCCAAATTACCAAACCCTTAAGAAATGTTGCAAAGCTTTTAACTCGTAGTAGGAAGTTTCACAGTTTCTATCTAAATATTAGAAAAAGTATCCCCTTAACTATTTTTCAGGGTAGATATGTCTCTGACTGAAGGATCTGAGTATTTTGAGTATCCAGCTGTTCTGCAAACAACCTCTAAAGGAAAGAGGAGGGGAGGGTTTCTCTACGTTTTGTGTTTTGGGAATGCCTCCCTCAAGACAAGATCCCAGGGCCATTGTAAAAGCTGAATTTTACCTTCTGCATTCAGTACTAGGCACAAGATCAACAGCAGCATGAAAGAATAAGCCACTTCAAGCTAAAGGGGAATGTGATTTTGCCAAGCACCTGCCCCATCTCCAGTTCTGCTCTTCACTAGCATGAAAAAGGGAATAGAGCACTTTTAGTTATCTAAAAGAATTATTACAAAGCACATGGGGTGGACAGAGAGCAAAGAGGAATCACAGAAGAGTAGAGGGTGTTTGGAGGGTCCCAGAAGCACATTTGCAATCCAAGGCAGACATCTCAACATCAAACACGGTGACACTGCTCCCTCCCTCCCTTCCAGGCAGTCTCTCTCTGGGGCTTGGGTGCTCATCTCCTCAGCAGGGTTTGAAAACTTTGACATTATATTAGTCTGCCAGACCAATATAAAGTAAAGTATATGAAGTAAAGTATATTATTTTGTTCTCAGTACAAGAAGGCATTAACTGCCTGCCAAGGGAAGGGTTTCATGACACACGGATTTCTTTTTTTCCTCCAAGAGATTTCAGACATCATATAGGTAAAGCTCAGTGGAGATTCCTTGCTCTTTAGCCTCTGATACTGCACAGTGGGGATGACATGGGAAGAATCAGTAGGTAGGGTTGTCCACAGGGAAAGGGTAATGCTTAAGCACAGGTAATTTCCCAAATATCTGAAAAACCTTCATTTTAATGAACACTTTTCAACATCTTTGCATCTTTCTCTACACCATCCATTGTCTGAAGCTCTCCTGTCACTTCCAAATGAGACCCTTTCCTACCCAGACTGGTATTTTTTTGCCATGATCTACTTGTAAATATACTCAAACGCATGACATCACCCAGAAGAAGCAGAATACAACATATTTATAATCTCTGTAGTAACTAAGGACCACACACCATAGGTGTTAAACTTCTTTCATATTTGTTTCTTTTTACAACCTGTATTGTTCATCTGAGCCATTGGGCATTTTTATTTCAAGCTTTTTAGTCCATTTTGAAGGACCGGGGACCAACATCAAATGGGTGTCAAACAAAGGACATCTTATACCACTAATGGATGCAATTGCATTAAATGGGTATTTTATGTCCTCCCTTTTTTATTAATTTAGCTTTCTGACTTTGACAGCATACCAGTAGACATGATGAGTTCTTTTCCATATTTTGATCATTTTAATTATCATGGCATCTCAAAACCTTTACTGACTTATTTCGATGCAAGCAATAAAACGCCTAGTAAAAGATGACCCATTGTAAAGACCTAATGTCATAAAATTGCTAATCCAAAACAGAAAAGTACAAGAACTGGCAGAGTAAGTCAGCAAAGAATGGTTATCCTGTCCTACACAAAATAAGCTCAAGGAAAGACTATCTGTGTGGAAGCCAGGTTGCACACAGTCTATTAACAACACTCAGAAATAAAATCTGCGTGATTTGCCTCATGCATCTTGGGGAGGCATGGACAGATTCCAAGAAATTCAGAGCATGGAGGAATTCCATGCCTTCATCTTAAGGTCAATGCAATACAGGTTTCAGCACTTTCACTCTAACTAGAAAAATATCGATATTGTGATGATGCAAATGAAAGTGCCCAGTATGGATTTCACAGGCACACACATGTGTATGTGCACACATGCTCACTCACACACAGTGCCTCTGACACTGTGCCCTTCCTCAATCAGGCTTTCCCTCCTTTTCTGAAATTTTCAGTGCTTTCCTGGTTTGAAGAAGTTGCACTCAGTCCTAGGAAAGAGTTCCCAGCAAAGGTTCCTGTCCATTACCTATCAGGTTCAGTTGGGGCTGGCTCCCTACTGCAGTGTCTTCTAAGCATCCTCACTGTCCCTGCTGAGGTGGCAGACTCCCTCCATGCTCCATCCTGAGCACATTCTTGCTCTTCTCTGCTCTCTACCATGGTTTTCAAATCTGAGAGTCTTTTAATTACTCATCTAAATTTAGTTAGATATGATTAGTTCTCATGACAACTCTTACCTGTAGCAGTACTTTTAATAATTATTTTTCTGATGTCATCAAGACAAGTTCTTGTGATCTAAGGCTCTGTGTTCACTGTGTACCAATTAGGTAGAAATCATGGCAGGTTTTAAAAGAGGTAAACAGCCCTCCTCCCTTTTCAAAGTGTGCATAAATTCATGTAGCTGCAATGAATCAGATTGGAGAATGATCCCGGTGAAAGCTAAATCTCAAATCTATGGTCTGCAACAGCAGAGACTTATTCAAGTTATTCATGCTAAACCCCATCTCTGAAACTTTTGCTATAAAAAAGAGTATTCCTTGAAAGTAGGTGACTAAAGATCAATGCAGGATTTTAGATACCTCCTGGGACTCAAACAAAAAAACAATGCTGGAAGTTGCTCATCAAAGACTACATTTGCTATTTCTTAAGTTGAGACTTCTCAAATTTTCAAAAATCAACTTTTCACAATAACGATACCAAGACTGTGAAAATTTTCCTACTGCAAAAAAATTAAAAATTTGTAGCCAACATTAGACACATACAACACAAAATATCAATTAAAAAAAAGTTAAAAAGTAAAAAAGTCCTATGGTGACTCTTTCATCTTCTTGTGAAATAAAGACAAAGCAAAATCCAAATAAGAAGAAGAATGTCTACAGATTAGGTAGTCACTTCAATCACCAGGCTTTTTTTTTTCTGTACAAGCCCCTGAATTACAACAGAAATTAAATCCTAACACTAAACCATGTTATTATATTTCCAAACAAATTTCCTCAGAACAAGCAGATCTATGCAAACAGCTTGAAAAATCATAACTACATACTGGCAATGTGAACTGAAATACTTACACTGATTTTCTTCCAGATATACACTGGGACCAGCACCTCCTGAGTCACAGCTTAATGGTTTATCTATTAAAGCTTTCCAATTTAAGTGTTTCATGTCTTGAAAATATCCAGACTTCTCCCATCTTCTTCTGATTACCTAAATAATTGTGCAATTACTGTGCAACTAATCCTCCAATTTATTCTTCCTCCAGGTCATTTGTATACCTATTTCATAACAGACTGGTGGTTCCTAATGTTCAGCTCTGGAGTAACCCACTATTAACTTTCTTTTCATCTGAAAATTGATTATTTATTTTGACTTCACTGTTGTCTTGGTTTGAAAGACAGGTGTCTGCTAAGGAAGGCAGGAGCCCCCCTTGGAATGGAAAAATACAACCCCTTTCTCTCCGAATTAGTATGAATTTGAAATTAAGGGGCTTTCAGGCAAAGATATGAGGAAATGGGAATAACAGTTTTTACTAATATATATACATATATAACAAAACAATAATACAGAGAAACTGGTTTAAAGCCGGACAGAGTCAGGGGTACAACCTGGCACCCTGCTGGGCAGGGTGTTGGTAGCAGTCCAATGCAGTGGTAGCTGCAGTTCTCTTTGAAATGGTCCTGTTGAAGTGGTGATCTTGTAGAAGGAGAAGTCTGGTCCTCCTCCAAAAATCCAGTGGTGGTGTAGTCCTTGTCCTCTGGGATCCCAGCAGGTAAGGCTGCTCATGCTGTTCCAAACTCCAGATTTTATCCCAGTGGGAATGCTTGGCTCCTTCCCCCTGGGCGGAACATCTCACATGGGATGGTGAGTCATGGGGCAAGGCACTGATGGGCCCATTAACAGGAGATAGTCCAGGTGCAGGTTATCTATGAGTCATGGGGCAAGGCATTGTTGGGCCCATTAACAGAAGCTAGTCCAGAGGGAGGAGGCAAGGAACATCGGCACACCTGGTTTTCAACAGCTCATGGTAATAGAATACATTGTAACCCAGGACAACTGTCTATCTTTTAACCACTTTTAATCCACAGCAGGATCTAACCTCTGACCACCAAAGTTTCTTAATAGTCTCTTGTATTTTTTGTTCTCAATTATATTATACTCATCCATTCTCCTTCACCCACCACTTCCTTCAGTGTTTTCAGCGCATTCTAGCAGGTTAAAAAAGCTTCCAGTTACTCTTCAAAAATAGCTGGTATCTTGTGCCATAGTCACCTTGGAGATTAAAAATTTGAATAGCTTCTCAATTTATTTCCTAGTGCTGCATTATTATTCACCAGGAGGTAATTTTTAGCAACAAGCTTATCTTAATAAACACATAAGGGCTATCCTAATTCTGCGAGGTAGCTTCTTTGCAATTTAGTGCAGAGACACAAAAGTACCTTTGGAAAGTGATGGGCTCATAACCACACAATGGGTATTACAGATATTACCTTGAGTAATATTTTCACCTTCCCAATAAAACAGTGGATATTCACAATTAAAATTAAAAAAAAAAAAAAAACAAACCACAAAAACCTGTAGCAGTCTGTAGCATCAGGTAAACTTATATAATATTTTAAGCTGTCTTTGTTTTTCACTAAAGTAATTTTCTCTGTCCTACGTCCCTCTGCCACTGATACTTCAGGTGCCTCAAGAATTCCTAGACATGCAGATTGCAGCTGGCCAGGCAATGGGCCGTGCAAATATTTGTCATTGTGGTTAGACATGCGCAGGTCCCACAGAAGGAACTCCTACACTCCCTGGTCATGCAAACATGCTCTTGCCCATGCAGCAGGGAGGCAGAAGGGCATGAGGGGGTGGACTGGAAGAAAAAATTAACCAACTCATGACCTGATCCTTGTCCTCGTCTGAAGAACACAGATGAGAGGGGTTGGCAGAAAGCAGCCTAAAGACACATTTGATTGTTCTGTTTTCTGCATTTGCCATAGTGTATACACCCACATCTTTCAAAAAGCTCTCTGTCTTGGTTTGAAAGACAGGCATCTGCTAAGGAAGGCAGGAGCCTGCCTTGGAATGGAAAATGTAACCCCCTTCCCTCTGAATTATTATAGTTTTGAAATTAGGGGACTTTCAGGCAAAGATATGAGAAACAGGAATAACAGTTCTTTACTAATATATATAGCAAGGCAAACAAACACCAATAACTGTGTCAGTGACACCAAACAGGACCAGAGCCCAGTGACCCCTTCCCAGCCCCAGCCCTTTCCCCTTGGGTGCAGTGACGCTCATGGCCGGCAGGGGGCGCTGGCGGCTCCCGCTGGGCAGGGCGGGTGCGATGGTTCCCCCGCGCCTGCAGGGGGCGCTGTGGGGCAAGGTCGGCCCTCACGCGGCAATGGCGGCTGGGCCGGGCCGGGAAGGGATGGGAGAAAGGCTTCAGAAACCCCCTGGGCAGCTGATCCCGGTGCCCCATAGGACCCTCGGGAGCAGCAGCTGGAACAGTAGGGATGAGCATGAAATCCCGGGTGGTGGGCGAGATGTATCGAACTCCGGAGCTGCAGCGGGAATCCCCGGGTGTCTCGGCGCGGGGTGGGGGGTGCGGGGCTACAGCGCAGCGAAGGCTCGGGGCAGCGGCAAAAGAATGGCGAGCGTGGGGAACGGGGCAGCCGCAGCCCGGCTCCCAGTGGGGCAGGGAAAGGTGGGCTTAGGATCCCAGGGTTTTTCCCCTGAGGCACCGGAGCAGACGGTGAAAAGTCCCTCTTTTAGTGAGGTAGGGTGTTAATTAGGGTCCCAGTGCAATGGCCGCTCCAGCGAGCAAGCTCCGCTCACGGCAGAAGGAAGGCAGCAGAAGGCAGAGCCCCACAGTGGGGATGAATTCTCCCCACAGCGAGTGCAGCTTCTCTCCCCTCTGAACACTGAGAGAACAAGAGACCTAGAGGCTTTACCCAACCCCTTTTTCCCAGTCCAAATCTCAAGGCATCTCTGCCCTACACGAGAAAACCCCAGGTAAAAGAGGGGTCTAGCCAGCTGGACCCCTCCCCTGAGCTGTGGCCAGGTCTTTTGTCTCTCTTAAGTACCCAGTCGTTATTGTCTCCTAGCAACACATATGGCGGAAAATTCCTTAGGAGGAAAAAAAAACCCCAAAAGGAGAACTCCTAAAACCCCAACATGCTCCAAAATATGCTGGGTAATGGAGGTGCCATTTGGACTCATATATGCCCAAATGAGTACAGTCTAATTACCAAAGGCATCTTATAATGGTAGAAATGTGGCACTGCAAACAAGCTGTCACATCTTTGTTACATTTAACAGTTGTGTTGTATTTGCTTTTCTTTACCTGGTCAGTAAGTAAAAAAAAAGCATCCTTTTCTTGTAGGGAGAGAAAGTTAGAAGAGGATTATTGTTTAAGTGACTACTCAGGGAAGGGGAAGGAGGGAAGAAGAACAGAGAAAATTGCTGCAAGGTCATAGTCAAGTCAAAAAGGAGAATAGTTGAGTGAAAGAATATATGCTGTCCAGGGTTTTGTATTGGGCCATTTCTATAACTTGACATGATTGTAGTGAGAGCTTCTAGAGAGAAAAAAGCATTTACAGAAGAAAATGGATATGGAAATATATGAGATACAGAAGGATGTTTAAGTATGTTCTTCCTGAAATAAAGCTTTTCATAAAAACACTTTTCTTCAAACATAAGCCATTCTCAAATTGTTCCCTTTTCTGCCTAACTCAAAGAGGGTATTAGTCTTTTGACAGTAATCCTTGCACTACAGCCCTAGCTGTGAGGTTAAGGAAGGATTTTGTCCCTGGGACACTTACGCCCACAAGAAGCTGTTACTAGTAAAGGTGTTACTGGTTGTAGTTTAGTGACTTGCCCTGTGCTTCCTACAAAACCTGGGGGTTAGTGCAGTATTGCACAATGACTTTGACTGAGTTTAATGTTGAAGTCTGGCAAAAATTCCAGAAATTGTCACCACCAAAGGCCGGTGGTCTCTCCAGTGTCCACTCTGTGCAAGTAACCAAGTGCTGGGTGAAAGATGGATGGCCTGTTAATAAGAAACAGGAAAAAAATCAGTGGCAGCAGGGACCCACACAGTTCTGCTGCCAGGTGCAAGGAGCCAGTCTACACCAAGTAAACTGGCCTTTCAAATAACAGTGAGCCCAGGGATAACAGAGGCCTGAATGAGACACCTGTTTTTCCTCATGGAAGTACTTACAGGTAGTGTGTATGCTGGGGGAATAGGTGTTCTAAACAGATACCCAAAAAAAGGAGCACATCAACCAGGGTTCCCCTCAGGTAATACAGAGGGTGTCATTGGAACCAGAAGGACATGAAAGAAATCTGAAGTAAAGCCTAAAACTGCAGCTGCTCATCTCAGGCTGGTTTCAAAATAACCACCCAATCCATGCTGCCCACTTGCCTCCCCACAGGAGCCCACCCCAGATCAGTGCCTCTCTGATGGAAGCTGAAGGTCAGGACCAGACTGTCTGGGATCAGGGTTTCACCCAGGGAAGGGGCCTGGCTTTGGTCAGTGTAGGGCTCACTGGGGCAGCCAGGTAGGACCACAGTAAGCTCAGGTAGACCCAGGACATGCCATAGGTGGACAGGGGCTGTATGAGGAGGTGGTGTCCTAGCAGTGTGGGGAGGAACAGAGCTCAGGGACACATTTGCCAGGGAATGGCCACAGAGTGTGAATGATGTCGAACACTGGTCAGGCTTCTGCAGCCTCCGTTTCCCCTCTCAAGTACCACTTCTACTTTTCCTTCTACACCTGTTCTCCCTTCTTTGACTACAGCAGGTCTGGACAAGGACATGCCACAGCACATTTCTACCTTCTCCCTCCTTGGTCGTTAATCCAGAGCTCATGGAACTTTCTGTAAGTATCGCGGGCCTGGGGGTGTCGCGGGGGTGGAGGGGCAGTCCCTCGTCTAGGGCAGAGAAGCTCCAGGCGACGGCCCGCGATATGAGGTGGAGTGTCCCCACCGCGGAGGCGCAGCCAGCACCTGACGGACACCAGTTGTAGATCCCAGATAGCAGTAAAGAGGCCACAGGAGGCGGAGAAGGAGGAGGGGTCTCCGGGTGGAATTCCGAGCCTTTATTACTCGAAGGGGTCCAGAGCCGAAGAACCGTTAGGGGCGGGGTTACAACGGTTTATATAGGGCTAACGGTTCTCCAAAATTGACCAATAGGGGTGCGGGTAGAACGGGTAGAGGTAACAGGATTGGGTAACAGGGACCAATGGGGTGAGGGATTAACATGAACCAATGGGGTACCGAACTGGGGAGAACTTTCTAGATGGTAGGTTTGACTGACAGGTGGGCGGTTAACGACTAACTCAGGGGCGGGGCGTGGGTGTCGACAACTGGGTGATTGACATACCAGGAGAGCAGGGGTGGGTACAGCTTAGGTAGCAGGTAATTTAACTAGGGGAAAAAGTAGTGTGTTCATGTGCGGTGTCCCTGGGGTCCTCATCATACCAGGCGATTGCCTGGGGTATTTCAGGGACCACAGGGCACACCGCTACATGTAAGGTCATCAGCACTAAGGCAAGGAAACCGATAGAGCACCAGCCCCAAGAAGAGCCTTACAGGCAGCAGTATGCTCTGCCAGAGCTGTGCCAAAGGGAGTTCCCCACTACTTGCACAAAACTCCTTAAAATATAGTTTTCAATTCACAGACATATTGCCTCTTTTTTCTGGTTTGGGTGGCCTTTATTGGGAATGCTATTGAGGCTTTATCTCATTGTCTTCATACACCACATGCTTCTGAAGACAGCATTTTGTTCTGATTTTCTGTATTCACAGATGGTGTTGCTTCTGTGTATCTAAATACACATAAAAGTATATATACTTATATATGAGCAATTCCTGATCCAAAGGAAACAGGCAATCAGAAGGTACTCTGAGATCAGAGCAACTTGGTCAAGTGGAAGCTGTCCCTGTCCATGGCAGGGGATTGGGAACTGTCAAGAATAAAAATTAAGAATTGGCTTTTGCATATGGGATCCTAAAGTGACCAAGTTAAAGTTAATTAATGTGTTAAATGAAGTTATTAATTAGAAGTATTTATTAATCAAAAGGTTCCATATTTGTGTTATGTTAATAAAGGTTTCCCAGTTCCATGACAGCATTAGTAGAGGTAAAAATATGTTGTTTGACCCAAACTTGTGTTAATTGTAAAAGGTTTGATTCGAGGTTGAATGTTATGTATTATTTGAGTGTTTAAGAGTTTTCTAAAGTTAAAGGAAGCTATATTTCAAGTGTACCATTGTTTCCTGGACATTTTCTATAAGAAAATTTAATTTTGAGTTGGGTAAGTTGTATTTTTATTAAGAAGTCATTTGTCCCTATTTGAATCAATTCCCCAGAAAGGTCCTATTCATAAAGGTGAAACCCCTCACCCCTGCACCCACGAGCCTATTTTTAGTAACTGACAGTTGGCCTGCAGCTCAGCGCCATGGAAACAAGGAATTTTAATGAGGATCTTTCCCGCCTTTTGAAACACGTGACATCACCCTTAGACTGACAGCGAGCCATTGGTGGGGAAAGACTGACCTCATAGGGAGAGAGACCAATCAGCACTCTCTATGGGGGCGGACCAAGGCGGAGTCAAGGTGGGTATAAATTTGGGCGTACGAGCTGTCGATTCGTTTTTGCCTTGGCTGGCAGGGTGGGAGCCCGATGTAATGGCGAGTGGGTCGTAGCTCTTTCAGAGCCACAGTTAATTGAAAATTTGCCTCAGATTACCTGAGACAAACCACCACGTTGCTGATCCCTGCACTGGGCTCAAGCTGTACTGGCTAAAAAGAGTCTCTAATCCCTGGTTCCCGGGGTTTTTTTATTTTTCTTTCATAAAATTGATTTTAATTGTTCCTTTACTTATTTTATGTTAATAAAATACATACTTTAATTAAAACGAGAAGCTGTTCCTTTTTATAACAGGAACTGCATGATTTTAAGGTCCCTTCTAACCCAAATTACTCTATGCCGGATTCAAATCATGGCATCCAGCCATTGCCAGATCAGTACAAAAACATCTGGAGGAAAATGGTGCCCACCAGAGGAAGATGGGGCAGAGCATCTGTCACATCCTGTCTCTCTTTTCACAGTTGTCCTCCTGTGACTAGACAAGCTTATAATGAAGATTTGCTTTTTTTTAACAGTGTCTGGTATAGGACAAGCTTGTACTGCCATTAGCACCCTAAAAGAAATAACGAAAAAAAGAAACGTGAGAGGGAAAATTCCTACATGAAGTAACAGATGTGATTCCAAAAGCCTTCTCTGAAAAGCATTTTAAGTTTTAATAATTTGATTTTCTCACTGTGTAGACGCAAAACTTGCACAGATTTCTGAACCATAAATAGCAGCTTGAGATTGCATTTGAAGAAATTTAATGCCAGTGGAAGACTGGACCCATTTCTATAGAATTAAGCCATACGAAATGTCATTTCTTGGAGATACATGAAAAAGAGATCTAATTTAAATACTGTACAAAAAGCATGGCAAAATGCTGGATTTGTACAAAGAATAAATTACAATTCGTTCCCACAAATGGAGTGATGAAATTCCCAGTTCTTACTGTACTGAAAATGGAATGGGACAAAGTACTGATGATTAAAAGGGAAAAAAAAACACCTTCTGACAGGGATATGGAATACATAACTGAAAAGGTGCTTTTATCATGTTTTCAGCTCTAATTTCATACTCATCGATTAACAGATTTACTCTGTGCTTCATACGATATCTTGTATTATTCAAGCAACTTCTTAAAATTTAACAAAAGCACAAGGAACAGGAGGAGAATATCATAATACACAGAATTTTAAATGTTATTAAACCAAAGGTATGCTTTAAAGAAAATATCTACTAAGCATACCAACATAAACAACCTGGTTTCCACACAGCATGAAGCCTGGTTTTGTCTGCCTTGTTTACCAGGGTTTTTTCGTGCCAGGAGCCCTTTGTTATATAAAGCTGCAAGTAAACGAATCATTACAGAAAGGAAAACACAATTCCTACTCATTAGGCTCACAATTCTTACTCATTAGTGTATTTGTTCACCTTGATTAAGCAGTAAAAAGGAAGAGGGCTGGGGATTTTAAGAGAGGTACATAGGCTTTTGAAGTGCAGCAATTCTCAAAAAGGCTCCAAGGAGTTAAGAAGGCATGAGTGATGTCTGTGTGTAGCCCCACACTTTAGTCAATCCAGGTTACATGCTTTCTCAGCAGGTGAAATTCTGTATTCTGAAAAGATACAAAGCATGCTAATGTCAGCTGGTACAGGACCCGAAGCACTGAATGCAAGTAAATAGTTTCCAGTCTTCTTTCCTGGAAATATGCTGTATAATTAAGAGTTTTCCACTTGAGTGAAAACTCCTATCTTTCTATTTTTTACTGACATTTACTTTGCCCTAAATAATCTTGTTTACCTGGTTACATTTTTCCTTATGGTTACTTCAAGTTTTCTACTGATACGGTTTTGTAACGACAAACAGAAAAACAAAACAAACCACAACCACAACAAAACGTGAGCATACTCCGTCACAAGATGGTTTTCATCACAACGTGATCACACTTGGCAACAGTGGTAAGCAAGAGACAGCAGACTTCATGATAACTGAGATTACAGGGAGTTCCTGAGATTTACAGACCCCACTGCAATTAAATTGTACTTGAGCTCCTGATCCCTAAGGAGCCTTTCACAATTTGGTATCACAATTACTGTGACTATGCCTATCACAAGAAGAGGATCTCACAAGACCTTAATGAGTCATTAGAAATAAGTACCCCAAAGTGTGAACACTTAACCAGAAAGGCCTTTTCTCTGCCTCAAAAGTCTTGAGAACTTACCATTACAGAATTTAATAAACACATGTAGATGCTGTCTTTTTAGAGCCAAACTTTATGCTACAGCAAGAGGCTGAAGGAGGCTGTCAGTATGGCTACTGAAATTACAAAACAGAAATCTTTCTCTATGGGAGAGACAGGCAGCACGATAAACAAACACACCTACATTTGGAGTGTTTACTCACATAAACTTCTTTAGCAGTTTGCATTGTGCTGACTGGATGGGTAGATGATACGTGGATTAGGCAGCAGACAGATCATCTGTCTAAATGCCATCATGAAACAGCTGCCCTCTTCTTTTCTATCCTGTTAATTCTAATCTTCCAGATCTCCAGCAGGCACTGGTATTATTCCTAGAAAGACAATAATCAGAGCAATGGACCCAACAAAACACTATGCAAAATGACATGTCACATTAGAGGAGCACTTTGTTTTCATCTGACTGTTCAAAGTGTTGGAGGCAGCACATTTAGAACAAAACTCCTGGACTGAAACCTTGAGAGCTTCACAAATCACATTTCCTTTGCAAGCCAACACAGCATTTTTTTCTAATTGCCAAGCTGCTGGTTTTAATGTAGAGTGGACCCTGTCGATAGTCTGGGATTAATGTTGTGGAGATGCTGTAAGTACCTAATAGGAAATAGCATTCCTTCTGAAAAAAATCATCCTTATTACTTGTACTTGCACTTTTTGGTTCTAATCAGAAATCCCTGGCCCAGGATTGTTTCTAAGTATTTGGGGAGATGTTATGCATTTACCTATGGCTTATTCATTATTAGAATTACAGTCACTGTCTGGAACTGAATCATATGCATCAGGGGATTTTTTCCCTCTCTTCTCTACAGCCAAATTTGCTGAACTTACTGGATTTTGTGTGAAACTCTCTAATGCTGTTTAGTGTTGGTACCCAGCTGTGAGCCACTGCATCTCTGGAGTGTGTCTGCATATGTTTTCTGTTTGTACCTTACCATGTCTACTGTCCTGACTTCCTGGAGACCATGGGGAGACCTGTGAAGTTCCTTCTGTTGCTTACCAGACATAAGGACAGGAAGGTGTTATGAGTAGAGAGTTATGTGACATGGAATTGTCTGATGTTAAAATCTTTGACATCTGGACACTTGTTATTAAAGACACATCACCATTTCTAACAGTGGCCACAAAAAGTTCAAACCTTTCATGTGAGAAGACATAAGACTGTTGACTAAGTATCATTAAAAGATGATTTTGTTTTCTTTTTACAATAAGTATGAAATTCAAGCTACCTGAAATCTAAAATAGTGTGGGTTTATGTGAAGTTCTCACCTTAGTCAATCAGATTCCTGATGCGAGCTCCACATTTTCTTTTTGTTGGCACAACTGAATAATGGGGTGCCTGCGTTTTGCAGGCAGACAGATATCCCAGACAACTACCTGGCTGTGGTGTGAGCAATGGCTATAAGAACACACTTCTTCTTTTCAAAGACAGGTATAGAGAGCCACATGGTCAAATGCATGCATATATAGCTCCTATAAACCGGTGATGTGAAATGAGGATGCAGGTGTTTCTTACTTGTACAGATCCAGCTGGTTACAGCTGTAATTTGAGTTTAAGGCTTTCTGTATTTTATTCTCCAGGTATAATTTTACTTGTTCACATCTGTAAAAGGCTGCTAACCCCTATGAAGCAGTTACTAATCTGTTTAAAATACTCGTAATATAAAAAGCAACCAGATGAAATTTTCCTTGCTTTATTTGAAATCTGGTTTTTAACATCTCTAATTTCTATATTTAGACCACTTAAGCACCAGCCATGCTTTGACCTGGTAGCATTACAAGAGCTCATTCTTGGAATATGTCTTTGGTCCCCTCTGCTACAGGGTCAGCGGGGTGTCCGGTACCACTCTCCTTTTCCTACAGCAAAAACCAGTGCACGGAATATGATTTTTCTAAAAAGCAATCAACTCTCATCCCCATTGACCTGGAAGAAGCAGGTTTTGGAATGGGTACATTAAAACAGTGACATGACTTGTCTGTGATGTTTCCAGGCTTGGGTGCAGTACCCAGGCAGTGGAACCATCATGGCCAGCCCTGTCACATGGCCAGGGAGATGTCATGGGCTGGTGCCACAGGTGTGCAGTGGTGGGGGAGTCTGGCACTTCTTCCTTGTGCTGGATAATATCTGCTCTGGCCTGAGTTCACGTTTTGACCATGAGACACTGTGTGGGCACCAAAAGCAGCATGCAGGGAGTCATTACCACCACTTTCTCTGCAGAGACACTTGTGTGCAAACCAGGTTTGATTCTGCAAACTTTTTAGCAGCAGGGAAAGGTGAAGGTATTGTGGAGTAGGATACCTTTCACCTGCATCGTGAGTAAATTGAAAGACCACTGTGTGGTGACCAAGTTCAACAGCAATTATGACCCCAAGGGATGTAGCATTGAGGTTTGTCTCCTGTGGACCTGTAACATATCCCAGTGCAAAATTAATATGTTCCTGCTTTGGACAGGTGCTGAGCTGATCCCACTGACAGCCACCTCGAGTGCCTTGAATAATTTTTATGGGAATTTAACTTTTTACTCTTCATGACAACTGGGAAAAGTCAGTCAAGAAAATTACTTCAGCATATTCTGGTGTCTGCTAAGACATTTTCTCATTGTACTGGCAATTTCTTCTGCCCTGGAGAAGAAATGGGTGACATTTCTCAGGGTTATACCGTGCTCCATGTACTGCAGCTGAACTGCTAGCTGAGTCCCCAAGACAGGGCTGTAATTGGCTCAGTGCATATCAGGTTCCCTTCAACTCCCCTTTGTGAAAACAAAGGCTGGGATGCAGTCAAGGCAAGAAAGTGTACAGCAAAACACAGCTGACATGAATGGTATAATAAACAAAAGCAGATGTGTCTCTTCACATCGTTACTTGAGGGAGGTGGGGGCAAAGTATGTTTCAACAACGGCAAAAGAAAAAACTGATATCTGAACACAGGAGGCTTTGCAGACAAGGAAAGGTGCTGCCAGTTATCATCACTGAAGTAGCATTTGCAGGTCACAAGATACCAACAGTGAGGAAACTTGTGGGTAGCAAACCCACACAACAGCCCAAATAAATGACAAAAGTATGATGTCCATGTCCAAGGCTTCCAGTGAAATACTGCTGACACTAGGGCTGACAAACCCAGAGCCCTTCACAAATCTATTAGATGGATCCAAGTTCTCTACTACCCTGGCACATACTATATATTTGCAGATGCAGCAGGTTTTTTGACCCAGACCAAAGGGAAGAAATGTAAGAAATTAAACTTGATTTAGATTTGAATGACTCTGAAGTGCAGATGATGGCACTCTTGAAATTCAAGATGCCTCAAAGTTCTAGGTATGCCTGACTTATGGGTTGCTCTAAAGCTGCTGTTGCTATAATGTCAAGACCACTGAGGAAGTACTGACCTCTGTATTTATTGACACACAGGGTTTTCACTGCACGTCTGAGTGGTAGTAAGTGGAATGATAATGGCTATTTCTGATCCAACCCCTAAGACAAAGGTTGCACTGACCTAAGAGTTTTACCCCACCAGTTTCACATATCATCCTCACCCACTAAGAAACCAAAACCCTTCCTCTCTAAAGACAGACCTTGGGTGAGAAAACTTGATAAGTAGGGTGCAGTACTCACTTTCCAAGGTTATCTCTGTGTCAGAACTGAAGTTCCTAACTTAAGTTACATCTCATATCTTAATATCCTTTAGGTTACGTCCCTCAGTGTTGCCAGAAGCAAGAGTGCATTAGATAAATCAAAGTATTCAGAAGGAAGAGAATTATATTAACAAGATAAAAAGTTTTGCAATACCTGGGCTTAAATGATGATAAGAATTAATAAAACAATGGTTTTTAGGTAGCATGTTTATATCTCTTAGAATTAACAGAGGAAGACAATATATTCACATTTTATATCGAGCTATCCATGTCTCAGGAGTACACTTTTCCCTTCCACAGGGAATTAGGTTAAGGCTGTGGGGGCTATCCTTTGTAAGAGTTTTGTCATAAATAACATGTCTTTTTCCATTCGCACATCACGGTCAAATACTTGGTCACAACAGGGATGCCTAAGCACTACCACTAGGTGAGAGAATAAATGTTCTCTTTTCTGCATTCCTAAATGGATTTCTTTTTGGCTGTTACGCAGATTATGCACCCATATTTTGGTATTAACCATATGTGAAACTGCAAATTTGTGTTTACTGAGCTTATAGTGGATCATCAGGGATGCAAGGAAGAATCCGTAAGTCAATCATTATAGCATTAATAGCAAAAGTGTTCATTCACATCATGAGCAGCCCTAGATCATGGTCATTATTCATGACAGATGTTTCCACTTGAGTTGTAAGTAAGACAAGAGAGATTATCTTTTTCAGTGCTACCTATCTAGAATTAAATAGTATTTTAGTCTTGTAACAGGGAGACAAGATGTAAATGAAGAGTTATACACAAAAAATGTCTATTTATGTACATTCAGAATTCAGTGTCCATTTCTACTCAGGTTCTTTAAGGAGCAGAAAAAATGGTTTTGCAAATTATTTTCTAGTGTTATTCTGGAAAGCTGACAGTTTTTTCATAAAAGGCCATTTTATTTCTTTGTTTGGTTATTCCTTACATTCCTTTAATGTCAAATGGCAATTTTCTTTACTAATGGCACTGTAGTCCAAAAGACCAGGAACAACAGTAAGCTTATTAAATATTAAAAAGGGCCTCTGAGGTAGAATAATGAGAGATGCTTGACTATGCTATCAATGATTTTGGAGTTGAGGTTTTTTTGTTATTTTCCCTTATGCTAATTTATTTTCAGAGCACCTGCAGTATTCAAACCAGAGGACGTGGAGAGTAGGTTTTCAGACCAGGGGGTATATATTTTGTAAGAAAACACTAGAAACTGAATGAAGAAATGAAAGAAAAACAAGAACAAAAAAAGAAGAATTATAGAAATGAAAGAAAAACAAGAACAAAAAAAGAAGAATTATGGTTTAAACTTGCCTTTTTTTGGGTAGTTGCCATTGTTGCCACTAAACAAGCAACACAGTTGTTCACTAATGAGAATTAAGTTATTTTGTAGTTGTTTAACTCACGAGGCTGAAATACTCAACACAGTCGAAGAACTAAAATACAATTAGAATAAGATGTGACAGCCTGCACATTCATATGCTTTAAGGAAAAAATAAGTTTGCATCTACAGTGTTGAGATTTATGATGCAAATGTTTATGCGTCAGTTTTACCCCTGGAAAAATGAAGCTCCATTTATCCTAATACTGAAGTCTGAACAGCAGTCGATAAACTCACAGAATTTATTCGTAACAGATAATGTTTGTGGTACCAACTTAATTCCAAAACTTACTTTAAAAAAAGAATTAGCTTACTAACTGGTAATATATATATATATATATATATTTTTTACAGTGCAGAAACTTACTATTTATGAGTCTAAACACAAAAGATTGCACCTGGTGACAAAAATTTTGTTTAGCTAGTAAAAGAGCAAATTGCTGTTGAATCACTGACACAAAAGCAACCAGGCCAGCACAAATGACTTGTTTAACATAATTCTAACTTACCTGGAAACTGCAGTATTTTTTATAATGTAGTCCAAATAAATGGCTTGTGTTGGTGCTGAACAGGTGACAACTTGCTAAAAAACCCATCTTGAAGTTTACAATACAGCTAGAAGATGACAAGGTGTTTGCATGCATAAAGGTGAAATATGCCAAGATTTATTAAAAATTTAGATATAATGGATGCATATGTCCTCTTTTTTATGGTTCTAGATAAAAAAGATTTATCTGATCATGGCAATGTTTACTGTTTCTTTTAGTCAAGGTATAAATCTTTGCACCTCCTCATTAATATATTCAGACTTTTTTCTCTTTCTGCTTACAATGTAGGTAATGCATCCCAGAAGCTATAATGTAATATTTCATTATTTATTTTGATTCAGAAATTGCAAAATGTCTAAATTACAACCCACTATTCCATACCTAATTTTAAAAATTTAATTTAATAGTCATTTTGTACATACCTTGTATACCAAGAATTAATTTTCTCATTCCTTGGTGATGATGAAAATCACTCCCCTGCCATGGGCAGGGACACCTCCCACTAGACCAGGTTGCTCACAGCCCCACCCAACCTGGCCTTGAACACTTCCAGGGATGGGGCAGCCACATTTTATCTGGACAACCTGTTCCAGTGCCTCACCACCCTCACAGTAAAGAATTTCTTGGCAATATCTAACCTAAACTTACTCCCTTTCAGTTTGAAGCCATTACCTTGTCCTGTCTGTACATGGCCCTCTAAGAAGTTCCTCTCCTGCTCTTATAAGCAAGCCCTCTTTAGGGAATATGGGCTAATGCTATTAGGGCTCCCTTGGGCCTTCTCTCCTCCAGAGTGAACAACCCCAGTTTAAATATCTTCAAATATTTAGATTATATCTGGTCATAGTCCATAAAGCTGCTTAATTTTGTTATCATGGGAAGAGAAGACAAGGGAAGGTAGATCAGTACATAGTATCATGTATTCATTCCCATTCTCTGCATTTTGCTCCATATAATCTTTTCTCCTTTGAGTGACTTCTCATCTGCTCTTTAAGCTTGATGAATTATTTTACTCTGAAAAAAAAGAAATAAACATGGTGAACCAGACTTTATGCAAGACAATAAGATAATAAAATAATCTCGATTCTACCTTTGAGTGACATCATGAAAAGAAAAAAATGGGAAAAATAAGTCTGCTAAGTCAAATTAATACAAACTGGGGAAAAACCCCAAGTAGATTGACTTTAATGTATATTTTTTCTTATTACACTGGCACACATTGAGATTGTGTGTATGCCTTAAGTGTACATTTCCATACCTTTCATTTCTTCTACATTTAACTGACTACAGAATCTGTGCAATTTGCTTAGGGGACAGCTGTAGCATTAACATTCTTTCTCATCTTAAATTGTATTTTTAAATGATGATTTCAAATTTATTCAATTATTTTTACTGTATGTAAAATATGTATTTGTGTGCATGTGTTTGTTTCTGGAAGTCTATAGAGTGAAGAATTTATTTTCAAATGCTTTGTGAATAGCTGTGCTAGTCTAGCTACTGCTTGATTTAGAATTCTTAGCACATTTGAAATATTTAAGACTGTGAAAAATAAATCTAAGTATCCCATTATAAACCATTTCAAGATCACAGTTTTGTGAACCGAGAATAGAATACTATGATAATCTAAACAAAAGAAATGCTGAGACAAAATGTGTGTAACATACTGAGTACACAATGAGAGTTTCCAGAAGATGTCAGGCACACTGTGAGCTTCATGACAGGCAATACAGGATAAATCTGTGACCTTTTCATTTATCTGTTCCTTTTCCCTTTCAAAAAACTTACCAATCTTTGGAGAATAATTAATCTTTGTGTATCAGAGTATCAGGAACTTTACTTTTTCCTCTAAGAAGGAAAAAAATCAAAGTTACTAAATGGAGTTACAGACAGAGAAACAATTCCTTCCCCAGAAAAAAAAAAGACAAAAGAAAGAAATGGGTCAGAATGTCAACTGATGCAATTTCAGGTGATTGCAGTGAAATGCCTGATAGAGACATCAGTTTTAAGGTGAAGAAACCTCTTAGACCATCCCAGTCTGGCTTCCTGCATAATGCAGGCCAGAAAATTCCATATAGCAACTCTTGCTGAGCTGATACATATCTTGATTCACTTGATTTAGCTCTCTACTTTTTGAAAGATTAGTAGATATTCTCCCTAGGAAGTAGAACATCCTGAGATGACTGCAGTATTTGATGCAGTATTTGATTTGCAAAAAACATTTACAGTTTTGCTCTGTGGTGAGTGAAAGTGTCAACAGCCCACGATGACCTCTCAAGAATTGGTTCACTGCCAAAGTGAGAAGGACAGTGTTTCAAAGAAAATGAAAACCTTTCTGGAATCCCAAGCTGACAGCGACAAATGTCTAGATGACAAGGTCAAACGGCAGGTGTCTTTGTTATGGAACATAAAGAAAGGTGACACGTGGTATGAGTTTCTGATTTTTAAGAGAATTTTAACTGGCACCTCACAATAACACATCAGAAAAAAAAGAATAAAGAAAAAGCCTAGTCATGTATAGAAATAGCAAGTTCACTGTAGAAGTGACTTGAGCACTAGACATGGGCACAGAAGCAGAATGAAGAGATACAGAATTTATTTCTTGAGATATCAGATGGCCCTCCACGAAAGAATTTGTTTTCTCAGAGTTTGGATTTTCTAAGCTTGAGATCAGTCTCTTTCATTTTCTCTGCACACTAGAATTCACAATAAGGAGAAAGTGCCATTGGCTTCAGATAAATGTGTGCTTGGTGTATAAATAGATGTAATAAATGTGGTTGGCTAAAAAATGGATTATTTGTGTTGGTGGAAATCAAAAGCCATCGATTCACTTCAGCAAAGTGATAGTCAGAGGAAGGAGAGGTTAGTTTGCAAATGAAAAGTGATTATTCAAATTGTTCTTAGTCTTGGTCCCTTGGTGAAGTTATTCTAAACCAACTGAAGGATTTATAGCAATTTTAAGAAAAGTAGACAGATTTTTTAATTATGATAACCTAGAAATAATGCTCCAATGGCCTAGAAGGGCAGTGTGGACAGAAGAAGCCATTGGCAAGAATGGATGACCTAGATTTTAGTCGGAGTTGGGCATCTCTGTGTAGTCCATTTGGGACCAAAGCCTGTGAGGCAGCTGCTACAAGCAGAGCCTCACCACATCCCGACAAACAAAGGGTCAATTCTGACTTTTTTGTAAAATGCCCCAGCATCCCAGTAAAAGAGTATAGGTTCCCATTTCTGCTGTAAGTCATCCATCACACAGCTAAAGATTTTAACACAGCACACTAAAACCAACCCATTGTATACTGAGGGAACATGTAGGAACCTGCCCAACAGCTGGCTGTGTCACAGGGAGACTGTGACACTGTGTCACTGTGGTCCCCAGTGTATTTGAAATTGAATCCACATTTCCCAGCACCTAGAAGAATGCCCTGACCATGAAGTTACTGGGCTGGGGCAATGATACTGCTACCCAGCAGAGACAGTGCTCTGGCAGACACTTCTGCCTAATGCAAACCTCTCAGAAATGATGAATTCTGAGTTGTGTTCACAGAGTGAATGCAGAGAGATTTCTATTCTGTCTGATTTATTTTGTGTCTGAAGTTATTTTCCAATTCCTATGAATAATTCTTAGCTAGGAGCTCTTTCATAAGCAACTTATTGCAAGGCCTGAAATAGCAGTGGGACAGATTCTCCCCTGTTGAAATCAGCTTTGGTCCATGGTCCACAGGTAACATGGAACTGTGCTGATTTAGGTTAGCTCAGAATTTACCCTGACACATTTTGATAGGCCATGACAAGTCAAATATCTAGTTGTAATGCCTCATTGAATAAGCAGACCCTTTGGAATGAGACCTTGGATATAAAGCATTATCTGGATGTTCATTTATCTGCAATATCCAGGCATGTTTATTTAGGCATGATGGTAAGTAAGCCTAAAAGGGATGCCAGATATGGATGGGATTTCATTTAAAATACTGGTATATCTAATCACTGAATTTTCTGCTTTCAAATTAAATCAGACAGTATTAACAAAGGTTTGGGAAACAGGTAAAATTCCTATGTGCAATATTATTTAAAACACAGGGCAGAGGAAGGAACTGTTAGATAGTTGGATTTTCCTTTATTTCAGTAATACTGAGAAATAAGTCACTTCTATAATGGAGGTTGTTAGGAGCTCACTGGCCATCATCCTGGGAAGGAAGGAGCTTTGAGAAACAGCAGTAAGTGTCCATGGGGCAGCCAGAGTCTGCTGCCATGCGTCACAATCTTCTGCCTCACTTTGCATGCAGTGAGGACGTGCTACTGTGTGCCAACAGTTAATCATATCCCCACTGCAAAGGACCACCAAGTCACTGTAATTACATGGCTGCTTTATATGCTCTCCTTATAGCTGTGTTTATATTGCAATGCTGCTTGCAAGAGGGTGACGGAAAAAGTTGGATTGTGGTGGTCAGATCTCCCCTACTTGCACCTATGCCAAGGGTGTGATAGTGGAAAAGGTTTTATCTGCTCCAGTAAATGCAGCAAGCCCATGTACTCTGCTTGGCTGGCTTAGGTCAGGTATCACAGCGAAATGGAGAAGGTTTCATTCCAGATTCTCATTGTCTTTGACAAAATCCCATTTTGACATGGTGAAACTGACCTGGCAGCCACCGTCCCTGGTTTCAGATCAGTCAGCAGGGCTCTTGTTCAGGCTTCCTGCTGCTTCCATACACAGAGCAGTCCCTGGGACAGGGGCTGATGGGGACTGCTGCTGTGTCACTGTGCTGCCAGCATTGCCAGTGGGGAAATTTCACTGCAGCTGGGGCACGACGGAGAGGTCTGACCATTGCTTTAATCTCTCTTAAGCACAGCTGTCCTTACATAGCCCAGAGAAAGGAAGAGTTAACAGCACAGACACTTCATGTGGTTCTGTAAACAGGGGGAGAGTAATACACAACAAAAACCAACATGGCATAAACTCTTTCATTTTTGCAAAGCCTGGCCCTGGATTTTGGGTACAAGTCTCTCCTCCTTCCACTCCCTTGCTCTCTTGCACTACAGCTGTCTGAGCCTTGAGTTACTTTTTCATCAGGTCTGACTCCTGCGGCTGTTCTCCATTGGTGCCACTTGTACCAGCACTTGTGGTGTAGTTGCTTCTGGGTGCTGGTCCTGGTTTTTTCATGACTAATTTCCTAATGGACATAACCACGTTTGTACTAATTTTTTACTATTTCAGGGTTTTTTTCAGCAACAGTGCCTGGTGTGGTTGGACAGATAAACACGTTAAAAACTCCTTTATTGATAACTACCTTTTAAAGAGACTTTCAGCATGAGTAAAATGGACATAGTTAACCTGTTGTTTTGTGAAAGGCAATCTGTCAGGTCCTTACCTGGACATCTGATGGCAGGAGGCAGAGGGATGACATTTAATACTGTCATTCCACAGACCTAAGGTGTGTGAGTTTTAACAGAATTTTCTTTAATGACTCCAAGAGTGCTTATTCTTTCCTTGTCAGTCCATCAGAGCTGGGGGCCCACTTATAATATTCTAGAAGTGCTTCTGCATTCTGGATTGTTAGGTCTCAGCTTTCCTAAGCAGGTACAGAACAGAAACCAAATAATCCTTTTTTTTTTTTTCATTTAGCATTATCTTTTTTCTTCATTAACACAAAGTTCTGAATTTGAACTTCTGTTGCATTCAAGTGTTTGCTTTCTTTTTACTGAACTGCTGTACTAGGAGTGGATCAGCCTAATACAGTGAAAGCCAGTCCCCACAACTGATGAAGACTACAGAACTTTTTTGGGAAAGTGTTAACAAGTGGCCTCGTTGCATCTAAAAGAATATATCTCATATATGTTCCTTGTTCTCATAAGAACAGGCATTCTGTATTACCTACCAAGTCTAGTGACAAACTAAGTTCATCTAAAAAAAACCTTCACATTTATTCTTAGTTCACTGATTTAAGAACATGACACTACATATTGGAAATCTGTCTTTTCTTTTTTTAAAAAAGAAATTCTCCCAGCACTACTCTGAAACATACTGTATAGAAAACTGTTTTCTCACTTGATAATGAATCTTATCACTTAAAAATCAGGTCGTGAGTTTTAGGCTTAAGTGCCTGCCTTCAGAGAGCTAAATAAAAGTTTCTTGGTTTTCAGGGATGCTATCCAGCAATAAACACATCCACGGATTTAATGAAGCATTATGGTACTTAACAACTCTGAAGAAATCAGGTCTACCTTAATTTGGGCATATAATGTAGCTCTAGGCGTCCACAGAATAAAAAATTTATGTTAGCTTTAAAAACTCTGTAAAAAAAAGTCAGGGTAACAGTTCTGGCCAATCCCCCTGATCCACATTTCCAGTGAGCATTTAACAGGGTCTGAAAGTTAACCACTATTAGGAAGAAGGAGACTTAGGGGAGCAGTACTGCACTGGCGAGGTGATAAACTGCTGGCAGTATAATCAGCCTGTTACAGCACAAAATTGAGAATGTGGAAATACAGGTTCTAATCTTGACTTGATGTGTGGCTTCAGCAAAGTAATTTCAGTCCCTCCTTTCAGTTTACTAGCTAATAAACACAGAACAGTAAGTTATTCTGAGGATGCTGTGATATCTAATTAATTTTAGTCAAGCAAGCATTTTGAAAACTGACCATACTAAGCACAATTTTCTACAATTTTCTACTATTACTACCAGAAGTAAAACGGAAATCAATTACTTGTGAGTGTCTCTTGGGAGACACAGGTAGAGCACCTGTATTATTTTGCAGGCATCTGGTACACAAGTCTTTACACTCCAAGCTTTCAAATATATTCAGGCAGCTGCTATATCCAGTTTCAACTGGAATTCACCAACTTGACGCCTTTGCGATCTAGATATCCACTTCGAAATCACAGCGCCACAGAATCTGCTGAGCTGGAAGGGACCCATCAGGATCATCGAGTCCAACTAATGGCTCTCCACAAGACACACCAAGACTCACACCACATGTCAGAAAGCTTGGTCCAAATGCTTCTTGCACTCTGTCAGGCTTGGTGCTGGGACCACTTCCCTGGGGAGCCCTTTCCACAACACTGCTCTCATTCCCTGGTTTATACATGCTACCTGTTGCAGCTGGCAGACGATGAGTGCTGCAACCTTCCAGAAGCGTCTCCTATATGAAGCCACTCGGCAGGGCCAACACACTCACACACACTCGCACACACTGGATAGCTTCAGGAATGGGTCGATGGCAAAGAGGCAGGAAGGATCTTCGTATAGAGTTCCACGAGAGAGGTTTATTCCAGCCACACACGTGAAGAGATGCAGGGATGAAGGCCAAGAACATGGGAGGGTCCAGGTTTATATACAGGGTCGGTGGAGAGCATCAGGGACCAATGATCTGAGGGCACAGGGGTGGTACACAGGCGGGGCTAGGGTACGGGAACCAATAGGAAACTCTGATGGAGTGGCGATGAAGCAAGGGCCAATGGGGGAACTGGGAAGGGAGAACTTTCTAGGGCAGGGACATAAAAGGTATAAAGGGTCAGGGAGGCCAAAGGGCCAACCGGGGAAGAAGAACTGGGGTACATTAACATAACAAGACAAAGCATCCTGGGGGGAAGCCCTGTCTGTCTGCCTGACCTAGGGAGAATATCTAGTCTTAGGGACTGTCCCACCAGTGGACTCTCTTGGTCCCTTGTTCAGTAGGCCCACCGGCCTCCACAGCTACCAGGGTTGCCCTGTCCCAAGTGAAGAATCTGGCACTTGCCCTAGTTAAAATTCGTACAGTTCATGATAATTCATTTCTCTAGTTTTTCGAAGTCTCTCTACAAGTCCTCTCTGCCTTCAAGAGAATCAACAGCTCCTCCCAATTTAGTATCGTCAGCAAACTTGGTATTTCTTCGAGGCCTGCATCCAGTTGTTTATGAAGATGTTGAAGAGCACTGGGCCAAGGATGGAGCCTTGTGGAACCCCACTAGTTACAGGTCACCAGTCTGATGTCACCCCATCCAATACAAACCTTTGTGCCTGACCCATGAGCCAGTTGCTCACACATCTCAGGATGTGTTTATCCGGGTGTGTGCTGGACATTTTATCCAGAGGATCCTGTGAGAGACAGTATGGGAAGCTTTACTGAAATCCAAAAAACATAGATCAGCTGGCTTCCCTTGATCAGCTAGGTGGGTTACCTTGTCATAAAAGGAAATTAGGTTCAACAAGTGGGACTCTCCCCTTTTGAAGCTGTGCTGTCTGAGACCAGTGACTGCCTTTGTCCTGCAGGTGTTTTTCAATACCTCCCAGAATAATCATCTTTTCCATAAATTTACCAATCACTGAAGTGAGACTGACAAACCTACAGTTCCTGGGGTTAACGTTTTTGCCCTTCTTGAAAATATGGACAGTGTTCACCAGTGTCCAGTCAGCTCAAACCTCTCAGGATTCCCAAGATAATTAAAAAACCCTTGAGAGAGGCTTTGCGATGACATCAGCCCGCTCTTTGAGGATTCTTGGGTGAATCCCATCAGTTCCCATAGATTTGTAGGGATCCATCTGGAGCAACAGGTGCCACACAAGTTCAGGACTGACTGGGAGCTGATCAATCTCACAGTCGTAGTCCTCAAGCTCAGGACACTGAGACCCCCTTAGTCCATCATCCATGTTGAAGACAGAGGCAAAGAATGCATTAAATACCTCTGCCTTGTCCATGCCCTTGCTTGTGAGGTTACCATCCTCATCCTGTAACAGGCTGATGTTATTTCTGCCTTTTGCCAGTAATGTATTTGAAAAAATTCCCCCACATTTCTGGCAGTTTCATTTGTAGTTGAGCTTTGACCACATGATGTTTTGTCCCTCCAGTGGCAAGCAGCATCTCTGTACTCTTCCCATGTCACCTAACCTTGCTTCCACTGGGCATATACCTTCCTTTTTTGCCTTATTCCAAAGGCAAAAGCCAAGCCGGTCTTCTGCCTCTCCTGCTTGATTTCTGACATTTGGGAATTGTTGTTCCTCTGCGCTTAGGAAGGGATGTTTAAAAAGTGACCAGAACTGATTGACTCCAGCACCTACAAAAACGCTTTCCCAGGGTACTTTATTTACTAGTTTCCTGAGCAGCCTGAAGTCTGTTCTCATAATGTCCAGAGTTAAGGTTTTGCTGGCACTTTTCCTCCTGTCAGCAGAGATTTTAAAGTTCCTCCGTACCTTCCTCATAGCATTGCTGTGACACATTAAAACCTGAGGGGTTCTCTAACACAAGAAATTATGTCTCTACACTCACCAGTCTTTATATCTGTTTTTGAATATTCAAAATATTTGGGGTTAGGTTTTTGCAAACTTTTTTAGCCTCTATGTAACTAACAGCAGCACAATCCTGTTACCTGTAACGTGCAAAACTATTGGGCAGTTACCACTGTGACTGTAAACTAAATTTTAGAATTAGATACCTGGGCTTTAGAATCAGTGCTGAGAAAAAGGAGATATTCTCACTTACTATTCTTTCAGCATCTCTGAAGGTTTGCATTTTGGAGACTATCAGGACATCACAAAGGTCATCAGCTTCATTGTAATTAAAGCTGAGGTTCTGTAAAACAAACAAGAAATCTGCTCAAACTGTGAATTTTCTTAATCTGTAGAATACAGATTTTAGGCATTTTCTGTCTGAGATATGTTCTTCACAGTTTTTTACAAAAATGTTCTGTATTCATTGTCATATCCTCATTATTGCCTGGTTTTGCCTAATCTGCCCATTAAATTATATATCCTGCTCGAGGTCTTTAGGCCTTGTGTTTCCAAAAGTACATAATGGTATTTTTGTTTTGTGACTCAATTTCATTGGAATAATTTTTGTCCTAGGGATTATTATAGTGATATAATACTCTTCAAGCAATTTATGAACTTGAAATACAGGAAATAAATTGTCAGTCTCATATGTGAGGCATAGGTTAGTATAAGTGATCACCGTATTCTGTGGGGTGGAGATGCTGAATATAGAAGTGTGTTATTTGGCTAACTCAAACCTGTGGTTGTTGCTACACTCATGGCTTACCTCCAAGAGTATCTGCTCATCTTTAGAAAGCTAAAGCCCATTCTGAGCATGACATTTGAGAAGCACAAGACAGACAGAAGCTTGTCTTCTATGACAGTGAAATCCTGGGGTGCTAAAATCACCAGCTGTGGAATGACATGCAAATGATAGGTAGATCTGTCCTCTTGAAGATGCTATGAAGACTTTACAGTTCATCGAGCAAAAAGAATCAACTTAAGGACATGAAGCTGTTTGCCTCATTTTTATGGGCTATAGAGAGAGAGTAAATTATGAAAGTCAGTGTCATAGGAGCTCTGCTGTCAAACTGAGATTAGTATCACCAGAGCTTTTCCTAAAGCGCAACACTTCTCCAGTTTATTGCAAAAATAAGAGTCATTGAATGAATCAGGTTCGGTGGATGCCCTGAGGGGTGCCTGGGTTCATCCCATATTCAGGGAAGGTCTGGTTTCAGATGTAGATTTCTCCCTCAGTTTGGCATTACCCATCTCCTTAGAGGAGATGGTTGCTGTCAGTCTGTCCAACCTTCCCCCTCATTAATGAAGACGTTAAACAATCTCAGCCCCAGGACCAAGCCCTGAGTAGAAGCAATGGAGGATAAAGCAGAAGTTTGTCTTCCCCCACTGGCTTTCCTCAGTAATGAACTCACCAAAAGACCTTCATGAAAAGCCTTTATCCAAGTGAGAAGTGCTAAATATGTAGTGTGAGAATACTCTTCTTCAAGCTGCATAAAACCAGCCTAGAGGGTTAGAACATTTATGGTGATTTATCAAATTAGAGCAAAAACTGAAACCTGAAAGTTCTTTCTATACTGTGGCTACAGTATAAAAAAAAGTATAATGAAAGTAATTTTAAGTATACAGAATTGTAAGTGCACAAGAGCCCTTCTATACATTTACAAGCTTAATCCAAATGTAAATGGCATAATTTTTTCTCATAAAATTAATTTTAATGGGCAGCTTCATTTTCCTAATACTAATTCTATTAGTACTAATATTTATGTAATACTTTGAGATCGATGGTTAGAACCAAAAATCATTATTGTGGTCTTAAAATCCAATTTTCAGAAAAGCCTATCCCTCTAAAATCAGAAGTATTAGATCTGTGAAATAAGCAGAAATAATTTTCATCTTGATTTCCTGAGTAGTTCCATTGAAATCAATCTCTGTAACTATGTGCATGCTTGAGAAAAGAAACACCCTAGTGCTCTGCTGAAGAGAAGCTAAATTACCAATAAGCACAGTTCAGATGCTCAGCCTACTAATGCAGCACTAAATCCAGTGGAGTTCACGCCAGGGGAAGACAGTCTTTTGTGGTTATCACAAGAATTACACATGTTTCCTGGGAGATAAGTTCTGGTCCTGACTTGACTTAAAGCAAATATTCATTATTTTATATTAGGTCTTATAATAAATGAGCCTTCAGTGGAAAAGTAGCTTCAGATAATATAACCCACGACTATAGATTTCCTCAGGCATTGTGCTCTAGTTCAGCTATAGAAGCAGCTGTACTAAAAAACCCTTTTTCTTTTGAATTTGTGTGTATGTGTACATGGGTTCACCCTCACATAATAAGTCTTTTAAAAACATATTATTAAGGGAACCTTTTAAGTCGAACTTAGGCTTCAAACTTCTTCAACAACTTGTTTTTATAATAAGCTTTACAAACTAAGATATTAATATAATTGACTTAAAATTCAAAGCCCTAATAGTACTGTATTCAGATTAGGCTTATAACTTACTCCACCTGCACAGTGGAGACCTCCACTCTGGCCAGGGAAATGTACTACAGCTTCTCCTGGAAATACCACGCTGTGATAACTCCTGCTGCAAGACTTCTGTGCAAACCTCTCTGCACACTGCTCCATCAACTGTGAGGCATGAATCTACATCTGGAGTACTGCCAAAGACAGATAAGGAGAAAACCTGTCTTCACTGCAGTGCTGGAAGACTCCTTCAGCAATACCCACTTCATCTACTTCTAGAGCATCTTGCCATCTAACCTCCTTCTTCTATGGGGAGAAATAGGCATCTGCAAGGTGCAATTAGTCTATTCTATGTATTTATCTTGGGATAAGATGGATCATGCACTAGAGGAACCCATTTCTCTGCATTGATTATAAAAGCTACCCAGTGATTAGCTCTAACAAAAACACCTACACCTCACACCCAACGTTAATTGAAATTGATTTTACCCTGTCTGTGTCTCTGAGCCTTGCAGAGAAGTAGGCCATAGGAAAGTTCCCAAAAAATCAGAGCCAGTTCATGAAACCTGGACCTAACAGAGCTCAATTCTCTGTGGGGAATCAAAGTAATCAAGTTTACAGCCCAATATCCCTGAAAAGATATTTCTATACAAATATTTTAGCTTGGCATTTCTTTGGAGTTTGATTCTCAGCATCTCACAAGACATAGTTACAAGTACATTGAGTAAAAGGATCCATAACTTCTACAGTCTCCTGTTACAGCATCACTGTCAAGCCAATATTTAGCTTACTATGGCTCAGCCTCAAGAGAGTCTGGCATCACTGAAAGCAGCTGAGCAATGTTTGGGGAAATCTGGACTTGCACCATGTACATTCCAGCTGCCTGTCCTGAAAAGGAGCCTGTATTAAAACTGAATTTGACTCTGTCAGACAATTTCCTGGTTGATGTGATCATACTGAATATGAAGAAAGATACTAGCAAATCAGGTAAAAGGGTCACAAAGACTAAATACAGGTAAAAAGACAGTGAGGAATTCATCCAAGTTGTGTACCATTTGCATTTTAATCAGAATGGTTTTAGGGAAACCCCCCCAAAAAAAAATCTAGGCAAGAAATATTCAGAAACACATTCATTTGGACAAAAAACACTTTTCCTGTGTTTCAAGTTCTTTTTGTACGTGCTAATCTCTCAAGATTACTACACAGATCAAAATTTAAGATAAGCTAAACTCCTACTTGTCCCAAAATATTTTTCTTGAGTTTAGTTAAACATTTGGTTTCACCTTGACTACTCTTTGTTGATGTTGCTCATTATTACAGTTAATTTAATTTTTGAAAGAAAGTATTTGCATTCTTCAAATTGGAACATCATAGAGAAAAACAAATTAAGATTGAAATCATCTGGGAGAACTTTTCTAAAATTGTTCTGACCTTTCCAAACAAAACAGTTTTGGTTTTAACAGAATGATTAGAAGAAGCTGTTTTATCAGAACATTCCTCCAATGCTGACGATTTTGATACATTTTGAATTAAAAAAGGTAATTAGATTTCTTCTCACTTCTACTGTCTTGGTCAAGAATAGCTGCAACATCACAGAGGGGACAGGCCAGTACACCTAGGTATACACCAGAGACCTAGGTGGAGAATATTTCTTTTGATACAGTTTCTGCAATACACAAGAGGATGCTTGGCAGCTGGCGGTTATGTGGGGGATATGAAACATTCTGTGCACGTTCGGGTCCCTTGCTCCCAGTTGTGCACACATCCACGCTCCCAGACCCTGCCTTGACTCACAAACCTAACGATCTGTTCCCTGTAAAGACAGATGCAGGCTGCACCTTAGCCACCAGCAACAGTTAAAGCATCTCTCTTTTCCTTGGTGCCTTGGGACTGCCCTTTAATGCAGAAAGAGATAATTTCTCTCATGGTGCTCTTAAAGCTGTAGCTTCTCTATCAGATGAAAAACCACTCAAAGAAATAAAGACTAAAAAATTAAGATTATTATGATACACCTTTTATGGAGGTCTAGGAGAATGATTCAGTGAAGACTATAAATTTAGAAGAATGATTCTTTCAATTAGCACAAAATATTTCAGCAGGCCATAATCTCAGATTCTCCTTCTAAAGCTTCACAACTGCCTTAAAAATGTAAAAATCCAAAGCAATTGTATTATATTCCTGATAGGGAAAAGTAACACAATTTAGTCTTTGATGTTTAATCTTGTGCTGTCTTTCCACCTGCCTGTGGGCACGATCCTGTGAGCCATCAGGAGCCTCCCAAGTTTCCTGCAGTACTTAACAGAGCTGGACCAGCTCATCTCTCTCCTTCCCGAAGTCAGAGCATGGGAGTCCTCCTCTTCATTATATTTCTGGTACAGCTGCTAGACAGGCACTTCGAAGACCCAAAGTCATGTCCTATGGATACCTAGGACACCTATGACAATTGTCAATCCCTGTGTTCCTGACCTTAAATGCTAGAGGCAGGGTTTAATTATTCAGTTATTTAAGATACAAACTCTTCAAGCCACAGACCACACTGCAAAGGAACATCTCTGCTGGTCTAAACCAGTCTCCTGTTTCTCTCCCTCTTCCAACAAATATAATTCTTGCAAATAACCCTTTTACCTTTCCTTACCATAATGAACATAGAGATTAAAGGCACACAAGTTGCCCTTTCCTTCTGTATGTGCAACTCAAGTTACTCCAAATCCAAGAAACAAAAAAATAATTCTTCAAGGCCCAACCTAAGCAAACACTGTTTCAGAGTGTATATATGCTTTTATGCTTATATATATAAAATTCCAATAAATACATACTGAACAACAGTAGAATTTGATCCCATCTCTTGACTGGCAACACCCTGTCAGACAAGGACACATCTATGGGGTTGTAATTTAATTTCACTTTCCTACATACTTTGACCTGTTAGAAAACCAGGCTGCTGTAATATATAAGCACATCAAGATGCAGTCGATTTTTTCATGATTCTAGTCTTGCACTCACAGAAAATTACCTTTGGTTACCATATTGACTTAAGGCAACTTGTAAGAAATTGAGGAGTTTGTTCTGAATTAGTCTCTTTTCCCAGTGGTACTGCTTTTACCCATAGAGGACCCAGCATTTTTAATATTTGCCTCAAATTTCCCTATCCCCATTACAGGCAATGATGAAGGAAATGGTACTGAAGACCTTTCACTGTCATAAAAGCAGGATCCTGTTGAAGAAATGGATACTCTTACTCATTTGCAACAAATTGGTTCTTTTCTGCAACAAAAGGTTTTATTCCTCATAAGACAAAGTTAATTCATTTTAGCTCTATGTAATATTAACCAAAAGGTTCAAACAAAAAACCGCGGATAAAAAAGAAAAAAAATCTGTTTCTCAGATGAGTTTGCTAAGGACTGGTCCCACTTCCCAACATCACCACAGGTGTGGGGGTTTTTTCCACTAGAAAAATCATCATTCCCACAGTGGTTTGTATTCCTGTGCCACGTGCAGTGATGATTAAACTAGTTAGATGGGAAATACTTTTGAGATGACAGACCACCTGGGAATACCTTACCTGGCTGGGGCACTCAGCTGAAAGGTTGTCATAAGAGTAACATAGAAAGTCTATGTTTGAAGGCTGAATTTAAATCAAAGCTTTTAAACACCTTAATGCTTGAATGACTATTTATTGTGCCTCTGCTGTTATCCTTTGTTTAAGGACTAAACCAGAAAATGAGACTAGTATCTCTCTGTTCAGGTCCTATATTTAAGAATCTTAGTGGAAAGTCATCTAGACTGTAAATCTATGTAGGACTCAGGAAAAACAAAAAAAGCATGATTTCAGCTTTTTCATGCCTTAGATGTTACACAAGAATTTTGAAGAAGTAGATGTCAGACTTGAATGCAGAATGGGGCCATCCAGTACAAAAACCAATTATAGATGTACTCACAGCTGTTCTCATTTTGCTGTAGTTTTACAGCAATACAGAATTTGATTAAATATTTGATTTCACATGGAGCAAAATCTTGGCTGCATAAAAAAATCAGTGGAAGTTTTACTATCGACAACATGAGGTTTCAGAAATTGCCAAATTTAATGTTTTCCTCATTAAGAACACACTATTTTTGATACCTTGAGAGTTTTGACTCTCAGGAGCCAGAGGGCCAGGAGAGTCTCTCTTTCTGCAATGCACACAGGTGCAAGTAAAGCTTAGAATTGCGAGTACTAGAGAGCTCTGAAACCAGATAAATGAACACTAAAAAACACTAACTCTGTGATCTTTCAAACAAAATATCACCACAGCCTTAAGATATGTAAGCCAGTCTCATGACAGCTCAGGGCCTGGAAATAGAGGATATACTCAATATGTAAAAAATATTCAATTTTATATGAAAGAACTTGTAGGTTTGGATGATTTGTTTTCTTCATAAATAATCATGTTTTGATATGCCATTTGCATGAAAGTTTGTAAACAAGACCGGTAGGTGATTAAAAAAACACAGCAAAAGGCAACTTGGGGAATTTAATTTGAAGACTATTTTGCAAGTAATATTCCACACGTTTTCTCCAGCTCTGCTCAGCAATCTCTAAGCAGATTACAAAGTTCCCACAAATCTGCTGGTAGGCAGTAACTCAACAAGTGAATTGAACTGATGCTAATCTTAAACTTGGTGCTTTTACTCTACTTCCAGAAAGAGAATATATATCCTTTGGAGATGTTTTCCTCCACTTCTGTGAAAGCAGAACTCCTGCAGCACAAGAGAAGGACCTGTTGGTAGCATGTTTATTCATTTAGGGGAAAGGTCTGCTGTCTGTAGGAACAAAGCCATAGTTCTCATACATATTGACAGAGTGTAGGCACAGCCATGGCTGGAGGTGGCTTTTCTGCTTCCCTTGGTCATGTGCTGTGTATCACTGATCTGGAATGACGCTGAAAATCTTTTTTGTTGTCAAAAAAAAAAAGCCATGAGCAAGTAGGATTTCTGAAATACTTATTTATGTGTTAGTGAGACTATGGCAGAAAGTGCAGCTCTTCATGAATATAACAATAACTTCAGTCAACAGGATTCTGAGCCCCCCCTCCATAAAACCTCAGGAAAAAAAAAGAGAGAAAAGAGCCAAAGGAGAATCCGGTATTCCATTTAAATTGCTTTCTCAGTAGATTAATGATTCCATAAGAGAACAGATCATATTCAGCAAAGTATTCCTAACCCTAGTCCAGGAAAGATCCCTGATATCTTACCAGGTAAGAAGAAGAAGAGAAATCTGAACTAGATATGGACTTTGAACCTTTTGGAGCCTTGGAAATGTGAAGAAGGGAACTGGTACACTGAGCCTGTCTTATGTACAGTCCCACAAGCAGATGAGGAAAATTATAGGATGGCCTAAATAAAATGCATGAGCACTGCTGGTGCCTAATAAAATACCAAACATGCAAATACTATTGATACATGGCAGCATTAAATTGCAAACACATGCCACAGTAAAGGGCAAGCAGCCACTAATAAATGTAAACCATTAACCAGCTCTTCAACAAAAAAAGCCACGAATCATGCCAGGACTCACTGTGAGTGCTGCAGAGCGTATCAGCAATGGCTCTATTTCTGTGCAGGAAAATAATCATCACTCTGGGGAAAAAAAAAAGGAGCAGAATGCATTGAGATGAAATAATAATAATAATAATAACAATAATATAAATATTGCTTTTGCTTCCCTATTAGCAAAAGTCATAAGATCTTTGTTTGAGCTGAGGGAGATATTTTTACAGCCTTCTACCTTAAGCCTGATTTTTATTCTTTTCATGATTTTTTTGCATTGTCCTGCCTACATGTAGGACCTTGAAGCAGGAATCAGGAGCTTTGTTCCTGCTCTAATAGTATATACATATTTTCATAAAACTGTTTCAACCATTCAGTCTCAAAATACTTAGAAAAGCCTTTATCTCCTAAATGTGGCAACAAACTGCATGAAAAAAAGCAGTTCCCCAGTTACTGCATAGACCCCAAAGAGGATCAGCAGCAGAGCAGTTTGCAGAATGCCAGAACACTTCACTCTCCAGAAGATCCCTGTTTGCAATGCTGCCAGCTGTGGAGATTGTGATGGGAACCTGAGGGTTCCTGTTGTTACTGAAGTCAAAGGCACCTTTTTCTTGAGAGCAGTGGTGCAAGATCTTTGGGAATAGGGTCTGTGTTCACAGTTCTTCTGCAGCTCAATATCCTGGTGCTCACAACATCTTGGCATGGAACAAACCCAGCTGCTCTTTAGACAGGGGACTGAGGCAACTGGGAATGAAAGCTGGGGTGAAAGACAAAGAACTGCAGTCAAAGAGTACTTCTGAACAATGGTGCTGCATTTTCACACAGCTCAGCAGTGAGTTTAATTAAATACTACATGTATTTACTTACTGAAAAACCCTGTTTCATTAACATAAACAGATAGGAGATCATCAGTGCATGACAACCCATAGGGCACCGGGGGAAATCTGTTTTGAATTTTGTACATCAATCAAGTGATTCATATACATGGCATTTGCAACTGATGACTGCCTGAATGGAGTCTAGTGATTTTTACACCAGGGTACACCACTAAAAACCTCTCATTAATAGATAATCAGCTTCTACTGATCAACTCCTCGGCTGCATTCCAAAGCATCTGTTTCGCCCATTTTGTGATTTAGAGATGCTAAGTATGATAAAAGCAGTTCTGTGTTATTTCTTTACTCATTAACCTTATTATACTATTTCACCCTCAGCAGTGATTTTTTTAAAAGAAAGTTGATAAAAAGCAAGTGAAAAATACATTAGCCCACTAAATAGCCCATTATTTCATTATGTTTGTGCACACAATGTAAGAGCCATTCTAAGTAAATAGCATATTTTAAAGAAAAAGCTTCTGAGAATAAATACTTTTTTAGCTGAACTGTTTGTCAATAGACTTTTAGACTTCAAGATTTCTTTTCCTACTAATGTTACACAATGAAACAAATGCAAAATTAGTATGTGAAAAATGGCTTAGAGGAACAGCATTTTTTATTCAAGCTATGTAAAATGTTTATCATTTGCTCTTCAGATTGGTATTCCAAAGGTTGCTTTAAGCCTTTTCTTCCCACTGCATGGTGATATAAAATGCAGGGATTTTTCAAACAGTGCTATCTGCGTCTGTGACCATATGGTGGTTTCCAGCTTTGTTTTACATTACTGCACCTGAAGCTATTTATGGTCAGAACACTCACGTAACATCTATATGTTGCGTATATATTTCCATTTGCAGGTAATGTAGCCAAGGGCTGATCACACATAGATCAGATTTGCCACTAGTGTTTTCTAATGTCTTATTTTCAGGCCTTATTAAACCTGACAAAATGATAGGTGGAAGGAGAGAGAAGACTAAATAAATAAAGCAACAGCAAGGTTTGAGGGAAAACAAGGCACTCAGACCAGTTTGCTGTAGCTTTAATTTGTTTCTTAGAAAATTGTAGTTGCTAAAAATCTAACATACAGCTGGCATCCAAGTGAAACCCCTAAAGGTATCTCATGCAGGGCTCAGAAAAGCACTCACTTCTCTCTGCCTACTCTTTTTTCCAGGTTGCTTTGGCTCTGTAGATTAGGCAACAAGCCCCAAAAGGTTTTTGCTGCAGAAGATCTGCAGAGCTTAGCAGCCATCCAGGACCTGCAGGGTACGCAGATGACACGGTGCTGTCAGTGGTCTGGTTTGCTGGTAACGCATAGCCCTCTTCTGACCAAGCTGTGGTCCTTGGCCCATTTCCCAGGATGCTGGCCCACATGGCAGCTTGCCTCTCTCTGAGCTGCCGTATTCTAAATATGTTTGACCTTGCTCTGAGGGGAGGCATCCAGAGCCAACTCATGATGGTAGGAGCTCAGGTTGGGCTTCACTTCATCCTCACATAATTCTGCTCACATAGATAAGAAGATATATGGGAACTGGATCCCTCCTCAGTAATACCTTCTGGAGTCATAAACTTGTTCCTCACTATTTCCCAGTGTATCAGAGCATGTCTTATGTCACACCTTATTATCACCATCATCCTGAAACATTTCTATTTCAAGCTGCTGAAACTTCCCTCCTTAAAATCTCACAAATTCCATTTAGTGAAATACTGCCCATACTCAGTAAAGCCACCTTACTGGCAGAGCAGTTCTGTAAGTGTGAAAGGTTTAGCACAGGCTTTAAAACAGACAAATGTGGATAAATGAAAAATTTAAATCAATCCATTTCAGCAACAGACACAGAACAAATTACACAGCAGTATCGCTGGCTCAGAAGAGCATCCTTAACTATGGGGCTTTCAGGAGATGTAGCTGGCATATGACCCTCTTTTCTATCACTTATGCCTTCTGTGAAAGGGATGTGATATCAGCAATTCCACCTGGGTTTTCTTTGTCACTAGTGGTTATTGACAAAGACATGCAAATTAAAACAGTCCAGGATTTAATACAGCTTTATTTGCCTGTGGTTGGGCTATGCTGAGTAAAAGTGTGCTGCAGCCTGGGGCTGGGGCCACTCTCTTCAGCCTTCCTCAAGGTCCTCAAAGTGGAACTCTGAAAGTTTGTGTTTTCCAGATGCTGTGATCTTGGAGATGCTTCTGGACTGCAGCTTCTTAGATATTTTATTGGATTTGGCCCTTGTTATTGTGAACTCTGAGAGAGAAATCTTCTGAAAATGAAATTGTCATTAGTGAGATTTGTCAGTACTTGAGCAAAAGACTTTCTGCTCAGTAGTTTAAACAGTAATCTGAAGGTGCTGTTAAAACACCTCTTACCTATGAGTCGAGTTCACATACAAACCAGTCTTCAAAACATCCTCTAGTGGCTCTATACATAATTTCACACTATGGGTCTAGCTTTCACAACAATTCATGAGATATCTTCATATAAGTGAATTAATTTACTGCATTTTACAACTGAATCTCTTCCCAGGCAGAAATATTTTTTTATTTATTTACCTAATTATCAGTGAGAAGAATAACTTTTGTCAGCACAAACAGAGGCTTTATATACAAAAAAAAAATTGTAACTGCTGCCCATTTTTTTCTCTTCACAGAGGAAGAGATATATTTGTACATTTGTAATGTCACAGACTGCTTTTTGGTTCAAGCCGTGATTTATGTCACAGAGTCTGGGTAGAGAAAACTGCAAAATTTAATCACAAAATATAACCCAAGTATCTCAAAGCAAGCTCCATTGCTTTGAACACTGTTAATGAGCTAAACATCATGGACAGTTTTGCTGGCTGATCTTCATGGGATTCCACGGAGTTAGGACAGAATGAAAACTAGATATCCCTCACCTGCAGGGGTATGGTATTAAGCAGGTGTGTGTGATTTTCTCCATCCACAGGATATCAGCAATGTCATTCACTTTGGGATTTCCAATGATAAGCAATGTATCCAAAATACAACATAAAATATGTCAGTGGAATAAGATGTTAAAGAAGACAGAATTTGATCCTGGGAGGTCTTTTTACAGCTCCAAAGTTAACTTGCTTTTACACCTACCTATCTTCCTACGAAGAAGCAGACTTTGTCTGCTGACCTTCTGGAAGAATCCATGTCAGCACATAAGCTGTTTGGCCCAGAAAGAGTCATAAGATCAGAAGCTGAGAACTTCAGTCCAAATGCATGGAAACCTCACTTCATTAGACTTGCAAGGCACTAAATACAGTTTTAAAGCATTGGAGGCAGGGAAACCTTCCAAATACCCTGTTGGGGCTTTGACGGAAACTTCAGACTTGCAAAGATGATGAATGTCTTTGTCTAAGACTGCCTCGTACGGATCCAAAATTTCACTAAAAGTCATTGCCACGCTCAGAGTGGTGGAGTTGCACTAATGAACACAGCATGGCTAGCAAACAAGAGGAGCTGGGATTCATGGTGCAGCAGGAAAGCTGTCGTGTACTCAACATCACGGAAACGTGGCGGGATGACTCTCATGACTGGAATGCTGCAGTGGATGGCTCCATGCTCTCCAAAAGAGACAGGCAAGGTAGGAGAGGCGGAGGGGTAGCTCTCTACATTAGGGAGGCTCTTGAGCTGCTGGAGTGTGTCCAAAAAGGGCAACAAGGCTGGTGAAGGGTCTAGAACACAAGTCCTATGAGGAGCAGCTGAGGGAGCTGGGGGAGCTGGGAGAAAAGGAGGCTCGGTGGAACCTTATCATTACATCTCTCTGAAAGGAGGCTGTAGCCAGGTGGGGCTGGTCTCTTCTCCCAGGCAACCAGTAACAGGACAAAGAGGGCGCAGTCTTCAGCTGCACCAGGGGAGGTTTAGGTTGGACATTAGGAGAAAATTCTTCACAGAAAGGGTGCTTAGACATTGGAATGGGCTGTCCAGGGAGGTAGTGAAGTCATTGTCCCTGGAGGTGTTTAAGGAAAGACTGGATGGGGCACTCAGTGCCATGGTCTCATTGCCAAGTTTGTGTTAGGCCATAGGTTGGACTCAACGATCTCGAAGGTCTTTTCCAACCTAGCTGATTCTGTGATTCTGAGATGTAAGTTCTTACATCACATTCACAACTCCGATTATTTTATTTTCAATGGAATAAAAAAATTAACAAAAAAAATCACCCAGTAGTCAAGAAAATTGGCTTCTTTTAAAGTCTCATTCTATTAAAGTCTCATTTCAGTTCTGACTATGACCAGGAAGACTTATGCTTTGCATCTTTTCCAAAACACTGGAATAATACAAACTCTCCATGAGACATTCTTTGATTCTACTGATTTTTAGAATGAGAGTAAAAAAGCTCTCCTAGCTTCTCTGACATCTGATAGGCTAATTGAAATTAATATAAGCACAATTAAAATTAACTAATTGGTCTACAACCCGATCTTTAAAGGCATGGCACAGTAAGCAGCCAGGCAGAGCAACACAGTCAGTGTTCCAACAGTGTCAGCGTTAATCAGCATCCAGGCAGCTCAAATCTCTGGAGGATTTACTAGACACCTAGACACTCATTATCCCTTTCCTAAGGAAAATACCACATTCTCAGATCAATAAGAATATTTGATTGAACTATAAATACGCCAAATGGAAAAATCAGCTTCAAAGAATCGTGTCTCCACATCAGTAATATCTCTTCAGAAAGTCATCTTCGTTTCAGCCAGATTTCTTGGTGTGGTTTGAAATGTCACATTTTCTTCCTAATCATGTGTTTCCTGCCTATCAGACTGATGTGATACTAATTGCAATGGTTTCTGTCACGTTCTCTATCCCTATTTTGCCTAGGACTGTGTTTCTTTTGTTTTAAATGGCTGCAGGAAGTAAATGGCACACTGACCCTCTATGGTGTTGCTCTCCCAGTAATGCATCCATTATTTACTGTGTTAATTTTTAAAGCACGATTTCTTTTGTCAGGCCTGTTTTAAATCAAAAATGCAGAAAAAAAATTGCAACACAGTTAATAGGAAGTCCCATGGGTAGAAGCTCTGTAGTTTTACTGTGCATTTCTCTTCTTTTTCCTACCAGTTTTACCTGACAGTGGGAGATTCCAGCACAGCTGGAGTGAGGATCTAGACCTGGCCCTGGCCCCATATTGTTATGCCCTACATTTTCAGCAGTAATGGTCATTATAGGAGTGAACTATGCCATAATATATGTGATTTCATCATGATAACACCGTAAACTTATTTAAGCTTTGAAAATTAAAAGAATTCTTAAAATAAATATATAAACAATACCTAATGCATTCAAAAGAATATGTTTCCCTACTTAATTCATGTGTTGGGAATAAAACCCCATCAGTATTGTTGAAATGCCACCCCAGTAAATCAGAGATAGTAACTTTATTTTTGTAGAAGAGATGTACAATTAAATGAGAGCCCATTTTGATGATTAGCTCCCCTCATCTGATACCAGTCACTGCTTTGCCTTCTTTCAGGGATGCCACAAGGTACATTGACCTGACCATGTTTTTCTTCACCCCAGCATCCCTGTGCAATCCCTGTGTCAGGAAGGAGGAATCCAGTGATAGACAATTGTCACTGATGGCATTGGGCTTCTCATCTGCCACTGAGTGTTCAGGAGCTGAGATACATAAGGTGAGATGCAGATGAAATTAAAATATTGATACTGGTGTTCAATTCAGCTGGCCAGGCACAGAGGTATAAAGCTATAGGTTATGCTTAAGCTGCCTGAGGTACCTGCATGGGGCTGGTTGATGTGGCAAGAGACCTATGGGAGACCTGTCCTCTTTGAGAGTTGTAGATGAAGACCAGGCAGAGCAAGACAGAATACCTCAAATATTAAGAAATACTTAATGATGGAGAATGAAAATAAAGTCCTCCTCACAAAACAACATGCAGCAGTTGAACTGAGGCTCAGCCCAGTTGCCCAACATAGGTGTCTGGAACTCTTTGACATGTTTTTGGTTATTTTAGTAAGCCCTAAGGGGCTAACAAATATGGCTTGAGTTGGCCCTTGGACACCTACTTCCATCTCATCAGCTGGATTGCGTTCCTGCTGCCTCCTTAAGAGTGCGCTGAATGCTCTGTTAACTGTATTGATTAGATTGTCATGAGTTTTTGTCTTTATCACCTATTTTTCAAGTCCTTTCTACATACTCAGTAACATTCCCATTCAAGTTGACCTTTTGATCCTCCTCATATTGTTAGAGAAGGTTGATAATTAGACAAAATTAAAATCTCTGCTTTTCTTTGCCTGGCTTAGTTCATGTATTATGCAGTGGGAATAAAGCCCAGTCGGTATTGTTTAAGTGCCACTGGAGTAAATCAAATAGCGTTGTTTTCTTTTTAGAGAATCACTTCACAATTAAATAACAGGCATGTGATTACTTAAAAGTGATATCTATGTAAAAAGAAGTGATTTAAGGTAAGTCTTATTGCGAATCCTTTGTGTTCATTGCCAAGCAGTTTAGACATTCCACAAAAGCTTGAAATATGGAAAAGTGTTACCTGCAGGAACTGCTCTTTTAAAACATCCCCACAAGTTCCCAACCCTCATTTATCAAAAGCTGGCAATGGAGCAATTGTAGTGGTAGTGCTCATTGCAGTAAAATTACCAGCAGACACACACAGAGGAAGCTGCTGGGCAGTATCAGAAGAGTCTGCCCTAGGTCACTTTGGCATTTTTCTTTAAGAGTTAAATATTGTTAGCACTTCGACCAACGCAGTAAGTAAATAGGAACTTGTGGGAGTATTTCCTTTTAAAGGGAAGTCTGCTATGAAACAAGTTAGAGTTTTTGATGTAACCTTGTTTCTTTGCAGGGGACCAACAAAGCTCTGTCTTCTGAATAAGCAGAAACAAATGACAGCACACAACTCACTCACAATTTCCAAACCTACTTTTCCAGTGTGTTACATTCCCTAAAAGCTCTTCCTGCTGTTTTTCCTCAGGGATACACTCACAGATGTTTCTCTAGTTTTATGCTGGCTTTCTCCTGTCTTCCTCCCACATATTCCATTTGTCAAACAATTTCTTAGCCTCTGGATTCATACCCAGTGTCAGGAACCCCTTTCCCATTATCACTATTGCTTTACTGTTACTGGGTGCCACCATTCCTGCAGCAGTGACTTTTCTTACTTTTTGTTACCATTGCAGTACTCAGCCTTCTCATGGCTCCCTTCAGTCAGCTTCAGTGAAGGCTGAAATAGGCTTGACAGCTTTAAATATGTCTATATTGGTCTTGTGATGCAGGTGCAAGCTCCTTTAAATACAGCACGATTTAGGAATTGTATCACTAGGAAAGTATATGGGTGTTGGTTATACCCATCTTCCCACTCGAGCCACAACAATATTCAATTTTATATTAATTATAATCATGCCAGCAATCATAGACACATGCACGTACAAATTATATTGCAGAGTAGGATCAAAAATCAGGTATAGCCACAAAAATATTTTCACTGATGAATATCCAAGAAACTAAAACTATTTTTTGAAGACAAAAGGAAAGGTGATGATTCATAGGCCAAGCCCTGAGGGTTTTACTCTTATTTTGCTGCAATACTGCTCTAAACTGAAGGAGACAGAAATTTACAGCAGGATTTGTGAATTACTTTGGATATACGGTAACCACTACAAATATACACTTCTGGAATAAATCAGATTTACAATAGTCTTGAAAACATTCATAATTTGAAAAGGTAGAAATAGGAGTTTGACAAAATGAGCTTATTTTTATCCTTGACAAAGTTTTAGACCTATCCCAGGATATTTCCATGCAATGGTGTCCAAAATTGGATAAGGAATAGCCATTAGAGAGCAGACCAGGCTGAACCTAGAACAGATCCATGAAGTTTTGGCCAAGGTGGGATTCTTCTGTCAGGCTTTTCATTTGCACCTAAAAATTTTCTTATTTCAGCAACAAACCACTTCATAGCACCCTTTCCCAGCCTAGCAGCATGGAGATAAGGAAGGCATCTCTGGTTCTTGCATCTGTTTCACACATCTTCTTATCAGGCACTATTTCAGGCAGTAAAAACCTTCTGCAGGCAATAGAGCTCAGATCACAGCTTTTGTATATCTGAAGTGAACAAATTCCAGTGGACCTTTACAGCCGTAATGACATTCTGGTAACAAATAGTTTGGATACCATAGCCATAACATATGGTGGCTTTGTACCAAACAAGAGGATAGCTATGGTTCAAGTTCCAGCAACTGGGAGGCACATTTGTCATTAGAAAGATGCAGGACTCCACCACCTCCAAATGAAATATGTCATCTCCCAGCCAAATGTCAAAGAAGTGAAACAGAAATTGTCTTTCAGTACTAATGGTCATTTAAGAAACCTTAGAAGCACATAAATGTGGAAATTAGTCATCATAGATCTCATTTTATGAACACAGGCAAGCCGGAGATCCCCAGGGTATCACTAAATTGCCTTCAGGGAAAGAAAAAACTCCACATACTTTATACTTTTGAAAGCAAAAAGGAAACCTTTAGCTATGGTAGAGCACTGGCCACCTATTCTGGTGCTATATGAGTGTTGCCTTATAGAACACTTGGCAAGATAAAAGCATGGAAAGGTCCTGTAGAAAAAATCCCCAAAGGAATGACAGAAAATTCCCCACAGATGTATCGCAGCCATCAGGAGAAGTGATTTTCAGATCCACCCATTAGAAAGAATGTTTATAACACTCTCTCTTCTTCACAGAGCTGAATACTAATTTAGAATTCAATTATGTGGAAAAAAATAATTATTGAGAGAGTGGCGAAAGGCTTTTCTGAAGCTAATGAATTAGCTCAAATTGGAAGAGAAGGTCAGTAAATTCAAGACTTTCTGAAAGCTCACTTATCTTCTTCTGTTAAAGTAGTAGAGACACTTTAATACACTTTGGGCTGTCCATTTCCTGCAAGCTTCTGAACTACTGGAGGAGGCATGAAGAATTTGGTGTCTTTTTGTTAATTTTTATTATTGCTTGGGAGTTGTACAAGGAGATTTTTGCACTTGACGTTTTTCCCAAGACCATTCATTTTCTAAGATCCTCTACAGCATTAAAATATAATAGCATTTTTTTAGACATAGCTAGGCACAACTGGTGATAAAAGGAGAGTTAGTCCTGATTTACATCACAGCTAAAAAAATAAAATTCTTTGCAAGAATACCTTTGCATGAAACAAATAAAAATCCCATAATACTTCTTTACTTACAAAGAAAGATTCAGTGTGCTCTTGCTTTCTGGTGATTTGAGCAGACTCTTCTATTTTACTACATTTCTCATTTTTTAGTACTAATAACAAGAATTTTTAAAATATTTTAGGATATTTTACACTAGGGACTGTGACTTAGTTCTTAAAAAAACACGGTGTGACAGAATTCTGTGTTTCCTTCTTCTCATGATTTCCAGATCAAACACACTGACTTTATAAATATTGTACAACTCTCCATGCAAGCTCTACTTGGAATCTCGAAGCTCACACCAAGATCTCCCTTTCTTGTGTATCTTTGTCAGGGGTAATGATTCAAGATAACACATTGCATCCTCAACAGTAAGTTTTGCCTGAAAAAGGCAAAATGGTACAGAAGTTCTTTAGCAAGTGGATTCCTAAGGGGTAAGTAATTTCATATGGGTCTACACAACAGCCTGGGTGTGGAAATACCTTTTTGCACTAACCCAGTGTTAGGCAGGCATAGCACCGTGGCAACACGGTTAAGGTGCATCCAGACTCAGGCTGAGAAAACCTTCTTTGTCCTGTGTCATGCAAAGGTGTCCACAAACTCAAACTTATCCAGTACTCCTGAATTACTGTGTTGCTCTAGGTTCCCTCTGCTTTAGAGAGGGAGATAAAATAAAAGCCTAGAAAAAAACATGGGTACTTCTGGAGAAATTCCAGGTAAGGAAAAAAACCCCAAAATCTAGCAGCAGTGAAAAGGGAAGGAGGAATTAATACCTTAAAAGCTTCCCTTTACAGTAGGGTTTGTCTTTAAGGAAAGCTTGCTGATATTTCAGCAGTCAGGCATTTGTCATTAATTTTGAACACTGAAATGAATAAATTGCACCCAAAAATATAATTGTATTTTAAAATCACAGAGACATGACAAGGGGCATAGAAGAGATCTGGGGCCAAGTATTGTGTAGGGTGGATGCAGCCAGTGTGCTCCTAAATTTGCTCACAGCAATGCAGCCAAAACCAATTCACACCACCTGGTCTGGGAGCCAGGTTTTACTCCCATGAGAATATGCACTTAGCAGTGTAGATGTAATTTTCAGGTTACAGGGTATTCAGTCAAGCCAAGCAGATGTGATTAGAGAGGGACCAGGCAATTTAAAGGCAGTTGCCTGATCCTGAGCATTACATGGTTTTAAGAAGATAGTTCACTGTCTGAGAGAAAAACTATAGTTTGATGAAAGAATCATCATCAGATAAGTCTTTACTGCTTTTACTCTTTGTGCTCTGTATGACACCTTTTGACAAACAAAGACTGCTTTGCATCCAAGAGATTGTTCCTGTGACATGCTATTTCCTGCCCTCAGAGGGAAAGGGCCTTTGAATGCTGGTAAACCAAGCTGCAAAGTGTGAAACTGTCAAGTAATGTCATTCAATTTTGGTTTAATAGGTGAAATCTCTCCCTGGTATGTTTAAACTGAAGAGACACTAAAACGAGTCTAAAGCACAGCTTCTCTTTAAAGCCCATCTTCAACCTACACATACTATACATAGATGAATACCTTAGAGAGACCATTTGCAGCTTCTGGATTATCTTTGTGCACAGCTCAGACCACATATTTGTACACAACAATTCCAGAAAGCAGAGATGAATGGGAGAAATTCTTTACAGACATGAAAATTCAGTTGAAAGTTTGAGAATGGAAGAGAAAAAAGAACGTGAAGAACACAAGTATTTTTTTCATCTCTGGCATAGTACTAAAGTAATAAAGGAGCGAAGCAGTCAGACAGCCCTCAGACCATGTCCCTTCACTGCAGCTTGTGGAAAGGAAGAGCATGACCTCAATCAATATTAAGGTAAAATCCATTCCTAGCCTACCAGCTATTATGAGCAACCTTTCATTTGACAGATAACTCTATACCTTCAAAGGTCATCAGTCAGAAGGAAATAACACTGCTGGTGTTTAGGAATACAAGCTGCAGTGTGAGCTGCAGATGGAGCTCTGCATGGTGGGAGCCCAAGGCAAGAGGCCATTGCTGACCCTTTGCCCAGCAAAGAGCACAGGTTCTGTGGTTCTGGCCAGGTGACCGCATACTCAGAGACACAGAAGGATACAATGGCTCAGGAGGAACAGTGAGACTTCCATGAGCTTAGACTGTGAGGGGATAAAAGCACAAAGATTCTTGTGTTTGGGGTCCCTCCTTGGAGGCACCAGCTGGAGCTGTTTCTGTGTTACCGTGCTGTGAATAAATTGCTCTCTGGAATTGGACATCTGAGACTCTGCTATGGGAAACTCAGGGTGGAACTGGTGAGGAAACCTGGTCTGACTTTGTGTGAGTGGGGTGTGTGGGGAGCCAAGTGGGGCCTCACGTAAAGGGGCTTTGATCCCAGCAGTGAAAGGTGCCAGTGGTGTGAGTGTGACTGCCAGAGTGACTCCTGGGTGGTCCCACATACTGTGGGATGACCTCAAGAGGAATTTGGGGCACAGTATCTGGAGAAACCAGCAATTAACCTTGGACAGTCCCAGAGCTAATGACATTACCCAGTTTACTTCATCCTTTTGGACAGATCAATTTGTATTTCATAAGAGAAAACCTACCAATATTGGAAAAATTCAACATTAAGAATGAATTACCGAAGAACCCTTTCTCACAGTTTCTTCCTTTCTCAGGGGGTTGCAGAGAGCCGCTGACGCAAATATTGCATCAGCACCTACTGAAGTTTGAGAAACAGAAATGTTCTCCCTTAATATGCAAGTGATGTGATCAGTCCAATAAAGAGCACAGTCTTTGTCACACTTGTCATGTTCCCAGGATGTTATCACCACTTACTGAAACTACCAGAGAAGTAAAATAAAATCTGAGGTTCCTTAAGCTTTGAGGGGCATTGAAATTCAAGAGGAGTAATAAATACAGAAGAGCTGTTCCTAGAGAAGCTTAGGGATTTATCTAAGCGACTTCCATTAATATATATTTGATGGAAGTTGAGCAAGTAAATCCCTCTGCACAGTGGTGAACATTAACAAGAGGGTGCTGAAACAAATATTTATGTTTGAATAAGTTTTTCCTCCTCCAGATGCTAACTACTTTGTGTACTTTCCCATGCCTTTCCAAGTCCAGTAGTGTCCCCAGTGTCTTCACCTCAAAGGGTCCCAAAGACAACTGGGAGAGTCACTTCACTGATGCAATGCTGCCCACTCTGAAGAGGTGGGCAACAACCTCTTTGTGTCTGACAGAGAAATTTTGATCAAACCAAGTGGGGCAATTCAGATTTTTAATAGATGCTGTGATTCTTGTGGAATTAATGGATAACAAAATTAGACAGAAATGAAATTTCAGACAAATAAAATGAGCTGAGCTCAGTTTTTCAAGGAATTGCCTTGAATTCCACCTTAGCAGGGCAAAATGTGCAAGCAGTATAAACCACTGTGACTCTATTGAAGTAATTATGCTGATCTGTACTAGTTTTAACAGAGCAGGAAGCAGGTGTTAGGTAACATTGCTGCACTTAAACCTCTGGTACCAGTGGAAGAACTTTAAAGAGTGGAAGAATTAAAAGCCAAAATCAGATATCCACACAGATCTTCCTAAAGCTTGAGAGCTCTCTCAGCACAGCACATATCATCCATCTCTGCTATTACACACAGAACATAAAGTTTGTCTAGTCAGAATGACAGTCTCTATGACTTCAAGGAGATAGGCTTTTGAATTATCTGGGAAAGCCTCTGTACAGCAGCATTAAACTTAAATTTATGGATATGCCACTTAAAATCTGAATGTAGCAAGCTCATTTTTACAAACAGTGAAGGGGAGAAGATAATTCCTTTGCATAACTAAACAGCCAGCAGTGTCATTAAGCAAGCTAACTTCCTTTGCTGCTTTATGGTAAGTTGTCCATCTTCAGTCCACTTTAGGGCTTGGGCTCTGAAGACAAGCTTCTAAGGTTCATAAATTAATGAATAAAGTAAATTTTCCAGGACCATATGCATACATTTTTTCAGACATACAAATGCCTGCAGTTATTTTTTTCATATCAGTGTGGGAAAACAGGAATCCATGCACTCCAGTCCATCAGTTCAGTTTCTGTTAGGAGATGGTGTCCCATGTTTCAGAAGGCACAAGACATCCCAGATTTGGCAGATAGTTTTTAATACACCTCCAGCCTCTGGTGTCTTCTAATCTCAAACAGTATTTGATTGGCTCAAATCCAGGAGGGAAAAACAATGATAAATGTGTTCCAAAATGTTAGCTTTTACAATTTCATAGCACTGTATTTTATTATCCCTATGTAGTTTCAATCCTTATTGTGACATATCTGTGTATTTCTGGCCTCTATGCCGTGGTGAAGCTGTGAGTTCAAGCATAAATTAAGAGCAGCATGAAGAAATATGTTCTTTATGCAGTTTTGGTTTTGCTATCTCCTTCTGTCATTGAAAGTGTCCTTGATCTGGAGTTGGCAGAAAACCAGAAAGGAAACTCCCTATCTTTGTCCCTTGCACTGTAATTGTATAAAGAAGCACAAGACAGAGATCCAGTATAAAAAAGAACTTCCAAAAATATACTGTGATTTATGTGAAAATATTAAAATGCAAGGGAGAGAGATTTTGTGAAAATGGAACTGGGCTGCATTGTGTATCTCTTCCTTCTAACCCTTCCCAAAAAACTACCCTTACTGATATCAGAACGAATAGAGCAACAACTTCTTGTCCAAGAAAGGCAGCAGAGTCTGGAATGCTCAAACTAGGCACAGATGAACAAAACTCCACTTTAAATTCCACTGTGATTCATCCAGAAGTTCTGTAGTGCCAGAGTTTTATTCAAAGTTAAGAGCCATATTTCTATTCATTCTTGTCCATTGATTACTGATTTGCTCATTAATGTCCTGCCAGATCCATCTGAGCCTATCTATGGAAGAAAAAATAGCTGGACAGGTGTCACTGAACTCATAATTTGTCATTCAGCTGTCATAACTGAGTGTAGTCCTGGCACTCCACTTTGAGTTTTTCATTGATAAATGTTTAAAGCCTCAAATGAAGAAAATAAGTTTAGGTGGGCAACTGATCCTGCCCAGCAACGTTTGTGAACTTAATTGATTTTGGGAGTTTCTGATTTCCCAGTGTAATCCTATACAGGAGGGTTTTTTCAAATCGGCCATAGTTATATCTGCTGTATTTGGATATTTGACACTTGGGTCAAGAATCTCTCCTTTATTACTAGGGCCTGGCATTCTTTCTATTTGGCACTGAAAAATTAATTTTCCTTGATATGAAAAACCTCTTGGAAATAGCCTATGACCTCAGTTTTCATGTACCAGTTCCACTGACACTAATTAGGAATTATAGTCTGTGTCCCAGAAGATTCTAATTATCTCAGTGAGGACTTGCTTTTGCTGAGTTCACATGAAAGTTTCCAGAACGGAACCCAAAGCCCCAAAATGCCCTATCAAAGACCATACTAGAGCTCACAATCAAGTGGAAAACAGAGTTCAGGTGTTTTAACTCTTCTGTTCCTTTTGCTAAGCCTTACACTGCATTGGGACCATCCCCACTGGTATTTCACATCGTGCTCTTGCATTCGGGTCTGTGGGCTTTGGCAGAGCATGGCATTAATGGGCAACTTGAGATTTCTCTCATCTCAGTGATGAGGGACCAAGAGGGAGAGGCTTCGGGAAACAGGCTCTGGGAAACAGCCTCTCCTTGTAGAACATGATTTACAAAAGCTCTTACCCTTAGTGTAACAAATCCCATTGAAAGCAGTGGCAACATCAGTGTGAGCAGTCAGGTCGCTGCTAAAGCACCTACAGGTACTTACCTGCCTTTTGGGAAAGATGCCCTTGTTTAAGTGTGTCACTTCATTATCCCTGGTTGTTTGCTTTAAAGCCCCTGCAACCCTATTCTGTGTTTGCATTAAGCTGTAGCTTTAAATTGAGGAAAAAATTGTTCATTTTTCTTCATAAGAAAGCAATAATCTCCCCAGCATTAGGAAGTATAAAGGAAGAATTGTATAAATTGCAGCTGGCCAAGGTCAGCATTAACTTAAGTACTGGAGCTGATTGTTGGCATTTGCTCTTATCCACAGAAAGAGGAGTGGTTTTAGTGTCTTTTGGAGTTCCTGTATAAATCCATCCTTCCACTCTTTAAAAGCAAACAGCCAGGAGTACATTTGTAGTAAGTCTCTAAGCACATTTTCTCAGCTTGACAATTCCTCTGCTCACATTACCACTGCTGAATTTGAGGGCAAGGGAGGAAGAAAATGGTGACAATTTTTATCTTGCCAATTTTAAAATGAAAATTTGTCTCCATTTTGCAGCCAGCTCCAATATGACATTCCAGGGAACTCAGTCCAGATTAAAGCCAAGACAAATTCTCCTTTTCTGCTTTAATGAGCTTGGCTGGAGCCTCTCTGGTAACTCGCTCTGCAGACAGGCAGTTCAGCCAGTGAACCTGTGAGCCTCACCTGTCTGCTAGCTGAGCCTCATAAAAATATGAGAAATATAACCAAAAGTCACATAAATGCAGGAAGATTCTAAAGATTAGATAGGCATTGATTATTTGGCATTTTGGGGCAGGACTCTAAACAACAGATTTGTTTGAAAATTTTTATTTCTATTTTACATATTTTGACACGATTCTTTTCATTCCAAGATAGTTTGAAAAGTGTAAATCACAAAATAGAAAGCATATATTTTGTTATAAAGATATCTTGAACAACTGCTCCTGGCCAGATTTTTGACCATAGTTTTCTACCTCCCACCTTCTTTTTTCCCACCAACATCACATATAGCATTCTCTTACTTACATTTCCAAGCATAAATATGGATATAGATTGTAACCTATATACTTGCACATGTTGATTTCAGAAATGTTAGCAAAAATTAAAAATCAGTTTCTAATAGATGAATTGCTCATTGCTTCTCTTTTTTTTCTTTCTTTCTCAAAGTAGTTTGACATATTGGCATGAAAAAGAAAGATTTCAATATTTTTTAAAATCCCTCTAGTATCCTGATTTCCAAGATATTCTGTGAAAGCAATAGAGAAAATTCTCTGAAAAAATTTTTTTGCTATGAGAAAGATAACACAGCTGTCAAAATTACAATAACTCTGCATTTATTCTTGTACTTTTGACCTTAGAATAGATACATTGATATTCTATTTTGTCCTTTTCTGAAGAAAGAAACCTCCTTGCCTTCATTTTTGACAGAAATCTTCCCATGGTTTTGGACTGATAAAGACAAATGTAGAAGAGAAATAGGATTTATTCTAGCTAGATGAACAGATTTGACACCCATGTCAAACATTATTATGACCTGTGTGCTTCAAACGTAGACTGTAAGTTAAATGCTGCACAGACTCAAGCCAAGCATTACAAAAACAAAATGTTTCTCAGCCCACATACTTCTATTACTATATGTTCTCCATGATTCAGTAACGAGCAACATGCTGAGACAACATTTGAAGCATTGCAATGATGCACAAAGTGCACAACCCAAAAATTAATATATTTCTAAGCTGAAATTTTCTGCAGCCAGTTCTTTTCTGAACGTTTCGAAATCAGGTTCTGCATGAGGGGAGGGGATGCTTGCAGGGGTGAAACAAATTTGCAAGCCAGACTACAGATCTGCTTTCTCTCACACTCTCTCCCTCAGCATGTAGCAAATACATTCCAACATCAGCTTTCTAAAGCCCTGAGATTATTGGATCTTTGCAAATATAAATCCATGGCTTTATGTGCCCTTGCCATACTCCAGCAAGAAATTTAAGGAGGAAACCCTTCCGCTTGGTGTTCTTGAGGTATTTCAGTGGTGTTTTCCAACCTACTTTCCCCAGGGAGATAATAAAGGGGTTCAAAGTTTTGGTTAGGTCCCTGACACCAGCAAATGTTTTCCCACACTTAGTGTCCACTGCAGATTTCTTGTGGTTTCCACTCTCTGGAGCAGTCCTTCCCAAAGAGAGATGCTCTGCTGGCCAAAGTATAAAATGAGGCTACTCTGGGGGGCCACCAGGATAGCACAGCTGACACTTCATTGAGCAGGATTCAGGATGTGGCAGGACTCCTCTCCCCAGCAAAGAGCCCCATCAGCACTGAAGAAAAATGACACAGTTCTGTAGAACTCTGTATGGTGCAAGTTTCTGAGTCTATGTTCAACCTCAGGCAGTGCCTGCTGCTGGGCTCGGCCTGGGAGTCCCAGTAAGAGGAACCACACATTTCACTGAAGACCAGGGCCTCAAGTCAATAACTGCCATATTAAGAATGAACATTTTGGGCCCAACAGAGCAGAGCAAGGTGAATGCAAGCACTGTGAAGGGGGCTGCATGACATGGCAACACAGAGCTTTTGGAGTACCATCTCAGCTCTATTCCAGCTTTACCACTAAGCCATGTCTCAGTTTTCCCACCTGTAAAAATGTGTATCATCTCACTGGTCCCCTCTCAGGATGCAACTCACTCTCTGAGACATTACAGAGAGTTTATAATCAGACATTATAAAGAGTAGATGCACAGTTCCTGCTCCTTTCCCCCTGTATTTACGCAGAGGAAAGCAGGAATTCTGTTCAAATTTTTCAAAAGAGATGATGCTTACTGGTCTGGTATTGATAAGATATGGCCTGCTAGCTTAGCAGAACCACAGGAACAAAATGAAAAATCTGCTCATTTTGTTTCCTGAGAACAAACACACAAAATTAATGTCACACATTTCAATAACAATTGGCATCTATGTAGTTCAGAGAAAAACTTCTTGTCCAGGGAGACAACAGATTTCATTATACAAATTAGGAAGAGCAATGGCCTGCCAAGACAAAGGAATGTTGTTCAGAACATGACACACAAAGAAGGAAGAAAGGAACTCTGATTTAACCTGCAGAATACTAAAGTTATTTCTGGTCGACATGTGTTGGGTATTTAAGCCAAAATCCTCTCTGCCTGCCTGGCTCAAGGGGTACATGTGATGACATCCCCCATCAACTCTGCAGTGACAGTGCTGGGGAAGCCATGCCCACCTGTCCTGGGAAGGAGTGGGGCACCTCAGCAACAGCAGCCCCTTGGCTGCCCACGCTCCCTGGAACTGCTCCGGTCCTGTTTTCATGGGATACCTCTAAGCCATCAATAAAAACTGTTTGCTGTCCAATCTATCATTTTTTTTCTAAGTGTTATCAGTAGTGGAGAAAGAAAAGGTCAGATTACCTGCAGGGAGGTGACTAGCAGCAGGAGAAGCTGCCCTGTGTAGGGCCTTGGATCCAGAGAAAAGAAATCACTTGGGAATGAGGTCAACAGAGGGGAAACTTGCTAAATCTCCTTCCTTGCTAAATCCCTCATCAGCTAAATCTTCTCTCAAGCCTGCTTTATCTAAACAAAGTCTAGCCCTCTGTGCTTGACTGGGAAGAGAAATTCCTTAAAGAAACTGGGGTAAGTGGAAGATAGGAAACACAGGCTGTGCTTGTGATGGTACGGGAAAATACTGGGGATGCTGTAAGAGAGCCTGCCCCACTGCATCATCATGGGCTGTTTAAACCTGCTGAGTTGTCCCATCCCTGTTCTCATTTGTACCTGAATCAGCAACACCTAAAAACAAAAAAAGGGCTTAATGAATATATTTGTCCCAAACACCTCCATCATCTCCTCCCTGCTCCCCAGGTACATGGGCAAAATAGTGTTCACACTGAGTCTTTGCTGACATATGCTTTTACAGCTCTGAATACTCAGCACCAGCCAGGTCCAAAGAGAGGTAAAAGGTAGTTATAATTTTTGCCACACTCTACTGCAAATCTAAAGTAGAGCCATTTGTCTAGTTCAGCTTAAATAATGCACATTTTTTTACGATAAAATATAACCACCTCTTTTTTGAATAATGGGGAGTATTCATTAGGCCATTTTGGCTTTCAGATGTTTTCTCTGCTGCCTTGTCCAAACCTGATCCATCAAGACCAAATGCAAATGGTGTTTGGGAACTCAGCTCCCCGAGTGCAGGTGGATCCTTTTTTACACACTGTTCAGCTCCTGTCCACACACCATCCAGCTCCTGTCACAGGATGCCAGGTCCTGCATGGGTAAGTATAGAGTAACAGAATATAGGTAATAGTGTCACCATAGCACACACAGTTCTGGTTTTAAAGGGAAGAGCAAATTTTCCACTTACTTCTTTGCAGGAAATAGGTGGGGAGCAAGACAGGGTGCTAAAGAGCCAGCATGAATTTCCTTTTTCCCTGGCATATATAGAAAAATGTTACTTTTTAAACACAACATGTTTTCACCATCTTGCAGGCTTTGCCTACAAATTAAATTCCTCTTCTCTTGTGGTCATACAGGTATGCCATTTTCTTCCCTTTTCCTTGCCATCTTAAGAAAATTTAGCCTGCCATTTTGGTGAAACACATTTGAAAGGACTTTACTTCTGTTTCCTAACACTGAGCAACAGAGCCTCTAAAATGCTGATAGAGAGCACATTTTCCTGGGGCTGCAGGGAATGAGTCACGCCAGACAAACGCCAGATCAAATACAGCAAGTGATCAGAGAGCTGGCACTGGCAGGCCTAAGGAAACTGCATTTCCTTTGTCAGTCTCGCTGTACCTACCTACTGCAGTAATTCTCAGGGTGCTATTCAGCAAGGGGATGGACTGTCCCACAACGTCTTCCTGCTTCAAAGTTGCACAAATGAGCATGAAATAGATAGCTGTACACTGGGAGAGGCCATTCTGGGATCACAGCACCGAGATCTCTGGCTCAAGGCCATGCTGTGGCTTAAGCACCAAGTGCTCCCCTGGCCTCTGTGGAGACTGGTGGGAGTCAGTGCCTCGGAATGTTGGGCCTCAAGGACTCATCTTTTAAATACCATTTAAAAAGGCAGTTAAGCACCTAACTATATTCTGCAGATTTAATTACTGCATAAGTCACATCTGTGTAGTAACCTCAGAGTGCTGGGATCAGAAATAAAGTCCCTCAGCTCCAGAATGGAAAGAAGCCTTTAACTTTTGTGTTTTCCTTGCAGTTGTTGGAGGGGGTGAGAGATGAACTCTCAGAAACAAGTGTTCGTTTGGTGCCCAGCTCTGCCATCCACACAGAATGGGCCACACTGAGGTTTAGGGAAGCAACTTAATGACTGTGTCCCTGTGTCCCCATCTGCAAAAATTGGTTGTTCCAAGGTTGCACCATCCCTTCTGCTGGAAAAGGTCCATTAAAAGTGTGTTTGCCTCTGAATGCAGAAAGTGATGATGAAGAACAAAACCACATAGCTTTTTGGTAGAAGTTGGGTTTTTGCTGGGTTTTTTTGATTGAAGTTTTGGGTTTTTCCTGTACTTGGAACAAAATTCATTTTTTTATTTTATTTTGCCAATACTCCATATCCCAAATCTGGTGGCCACTCTTGGCTAAACACAGCTCGGGGAGAAGAGGGGTGTGGAAGTGGGAAGGTGGGAAGTTGGGTGTGCTTTGTTTTCAATAACTAAAACAGCAGTATAACTCCAAAAAGATCTGTACCAGGTAGCAAAGTCTTTTTTCCCAAACTTCTCTGTCAACCGTGCTGAAGCATGGTAATTTTCCCTTTTCCCCTCTGGTCAATAGTTATGGAACTTTCATGTGTTTTAGTTCATATTTATCATCTGAAATAGGGAAAGAATATAAATATAAAAATAATTATGTTCTAATAAAAAGATTCAAGAAATAATTATTTTTATCTTTAAATTACCTGCATTAAAGTTACCTCAAAGTCCATTGCAAAGGTGTAGTAATTATTAGCTTAATCATTAACATCTCTCACCAAGCTAATTAGTTGGGCACCAAATTAAAACCATTTTTGCCTGAGGTCTAAAGGGGCTAAACCAGAAGATTATTTTAATATTTCAGGTTAAATATTCAAGGTGGCAGAATTTCTGTCTCTGGGAACCATTTTAATGGTCGAAAATGAAATTAGAAAAGGGAAAAAAACCCCAGCAAACAAAAATGATGAAAATTGGCCCACACCCTAACTTTAGGCATCGCTAAAAGATGGATGTATCACCTTTCCCTCTCGATGATGATGGCAATGCTTGTTTAGCAGGCTGCAGCCTGATTTTTTTACCTAGAGGCCCCACCAGCACAACTTGTTGTGTCACTGTCTGAATGGACAGACCATCACTAGAGGGGACAAATCATCCGGATTTCTTATCTTTGCACCTTCACTGGAGACATACTGAACCCTGTGACTTCCTCTGCAGCAGAGGACACAATATCCTACAGGATGAAACTGCTGGGGACTCATCTGTAATCACTGGCAGGGATTTGATGGGCTGGGCTGTGGTGGAGCAGCTTTTGGAGTTTGTGGGCTGCTTTGCCCTAGGTAGGAAGGTGATCTCACAGCAAACAGCCTGTGTCATGCATAACAGAGACCACGAGTAACTCCCCAGACCAGCCAAGCCCTCTGGACAGCAAGGGGCAGAAGTGTCCCTGTTTCCAGGTCCCATCTCACCCTCCTCAGCAGTGGTGCCACTCCCACACTGGGACCCCAAATGCCACACACTGCCCTACTCACTCTGTCTGAGCCCTTCAGCCATGTCCTGCTGAACCCCATGAGGGTTCAAAGTTGCCATGCAGCAAGATTGTTACCCACCCTCCCTATTGCTGTGGGGCCAGTGAAACAGCCACAACCCACACACATCCAGCAGGACCAGCTCATCCCTGTCTCCTCACTGGAAAATACAGTATGAGGAGATTTGTTCACTGGTTCTGGAAGAAGAACCCTATTGTGATTGCAGGATTAGCCTTGGGAAAAGCAAAGAGGCAAAGAGTTTTATCAGACAAAACCCTACATGTTACCCCTTTTGTTAAAGGAAATTCAGCTACTTACCCTGTCCTGGGTTACAATGTATTCTATTACCATGAGCTGTTGAGACCAGGTATAGCAATGTTCCTTGCCTCCTCCCTCTGGACAATCTCCTGTTAATGGGCCCAACAATGCCTTGCTGTATGACTCAGAGATAACCTGCACCTGGACTATCTCCTGTTAATGGGCCATCAGTGCCTTGCCCATGACTCATCATCCCATTGAGAGATGCTCCGCCCAGGGGGAAGGAACCAAGCATTCCCACCAGGATAAAATCTGGGGTCTGGAACAGCACAGGCAGCCTTATCTACTGGGATCCCAGAGGACAAGAGCTACACAACCACCGCTAGACCTTCAGAGGAAGACCAGACCCTCCTACAACACTGCTGGACCTTCAGAGGAAGACCAGACCCTTCAACAGAACCATCACTCCAGGAGGACTGCAGTCACCATCTAACTGGACTGTTACCAACCCCCTGACTGTCAGGGGGTCAGGTTTGTGCTCTGACCTTGTCAGTGGGTTGGTTTTTTTTGCACTACTGCATTTATTTTATTTTTCCTATTAAATTGTATTTCTGACTTGGACTCTCTCACTAGTTTGCTTTCAAACTAGCACATACCCATAGCTCTGGTATTCTCATTTTGTTCAAATGAGGAAAGCTCATGTTGTTTAATTCTTGTTTTACATACCTGCCTGAGCAGCTCAGAAAGGCTCTGCCTTGTCACCACAGCAGCCAGCCTTGAGGGGTGGTGGCAGTCCTGCAGTAGCAGGGGACATCACGGGGCAAGCTGGGCCATGTAGCCTCATCCATCACTATCTCAGGCACCAGTCACAGCTGTTTGTCTCAGAAAGGAATCTGGCACCACATCTCAAACCTGATGTCACAGCCACTGCTCCGTGCATGCTCAGTGGGAGACTGACAGAGAACTCTCTCATGTTTATCCAGCACAAAAGTCTTTTCAAGGCCGCTGTTTTCCTTCTTGTGCTATGAAAGATAACAGCTTCATACAAAAATAAACAGGTTTGCAAACTCTTCCTGGGCGCTAATATCGTGCTGGTGTAATATACCTGGTGTCTGATGCAAAGCAGTTTTTTAGCAAACAGACACACTCTGCTCATGCCTTCCCCTGATATAAATGCTTTTTCGTGGAAAAAGCTAAAACTTTTTAAAAACTCTTAAAAGCTGTTCTTCTTTTTAACAACTGATAATAACTAAGTTTAAAAATGAACCTCTAATAAAAAGCTAAACCATCCAAATGTGTAGTTGAAATAGAGCAAGAAATCACTTTCTTACCCACTGTTGATGACTGAAATGACTCAAAAACTACACAGGTTTAAGGAAAGAACCTGATAATTTTAGAAAACAACAATTACTAAGGTAATAGGACCTGCATGAAGTACAAATTGAAGCAACCAGAGAGTATTCCCCCCATTCTCCTCTCCAGTGTCAAATGTGGACAGACACAAACTTTTGGGGCCAAGGAATGAGAAAACGAGGAGATTTTCACAGCAGCTCCCCATCCCTGCTGCCCTCCTGCAGTCCTGAGCCCCACATGCCCACTCCTGGCATGGTGCTCAAGCTCCCAGCAGAGCTCCTGCTGGGTACCAGCTGCCAGAGCTGCACTGGGAGAATGGGAGGCAGGAGTGGTTTAGCTGCAGTTTGTGTTGAGGCTGCTCTCACCCATGTTGGGACAAGACAGGTGGTTTGTTAAGAGGATGTTTCACCTCCCTTTGGGGCTCTGACCATGTACCAGGGTATCAGGACTTGAAAAGCCATTAGTTCATTATGGTGAGATACACTGAGGATGATTAATTGGAATGATCAAAGCAAAGTAGTAGAAAAAATGCCCACACTAAAAATTAGGATGCAGGAGAGAGTCTGTGCACAGACCAAATCTCTGGCCTATTTTAATCCAGAGAGTCCTTTCTGTTCAAAACAGTCCTGCAATCCATTCCCAAGGGGAGTCTCACAGCCTGATTATTGCCCATTCAAACTGAAAAGACTGACTGAGGACTCTGGATATTCAGTTTCACTTGCAGCATGATAATGCTTTATCCACAGAGATCACCTATCCTGTTTCCAAGTATCTCTTGCAGAATTACAATGGTATTCAAGCAGGTCTGTGCAAGACTGCAATTGTTATGAGTTTATGATTTTTTTTTAAACTGAAGCAGGATTAGTCCCTTAGTTCTCGAAGAGATGAAACATAATTATGATCAGGTATAACAAATGTCCAGATAAAATTCTGAATAAAACCTGGGCCATCAGTTGGTTAATCAATGTTCCTTATAAATAAAGTTCATAAATAAAAACCAATTAGGCTCATCTTTAAGTAAACATGAAAATAACAGAAAGAAAATGGTGTGGCTTCTTACATACAGCTTTTACTGACAGCATGTAAGCACTTTTCCTGTATTGCTTTAAAGGAGAAACAAAGCACATCTTAAATGGAAGGAAAGATTATTTTTCAGTTGGATTTGTGACATGCAAGGAAGACTATCATAAGAATAAGAAGTGTGGGGGACATAAGTGACATCTGAAATGCTTCAGGATCCTTTGTGATCTAACAGTGGTGACCAAATCAAACCATATGAAGAGAGAAATTGCATGCAGCTCACAAGCATTATACCCACAACCGAGGGTTTGGATTCCTTTTGAGCTATGTGTGTTTTAGCAAGACCATCTGGACATTGCCAAATTGGTTCTGAATAGAAATACATACCCATGAAGCAGAAACTTATAAATAGCAACTTGCTTCCTGTCCAAGGCTGCATGTCAGGGCTCCCTTGTTTGCTGCACACCTGTTTCAGAGCATACAAGGTAAGAGGTAGCCAGGCTGCATCTGCACACCCAGCAAAATAAGGGTCAGTAGGTTAGGTGTGGGAACCAGAGCTGGGAGTGGGGTGGGATGGAGGAGCAGGGATAGTGACCCTGGAGTTTTGCTTTGGGAGCGGAGGGAAGGGCTGTGGATAGTGTTATCTGAGAGCTGGGGAGGAGGGGGGCAGAAGGCCAACACCGCCCAGCTTCCTCACACATCTGGTGCCTCTCAGTCACATGTACATTTTTAGAGGTGGCAAGATAAGGCAATAGCACTTGGCCATCCCTAAAATCCCAGAGGATTAGCAGTGTAAGAGGAATTTAATCTCCTGACGTGTCTGAGTAACATTTCGGTTTATGCCATCTGAAGGGTTCTTAGTGCTGTTGGCAGCCCAGCAGCAGTGAGAGGCCCCCAGTGAGCTTCCCAGATGGGAAGTGTCTCTGATATACCAGAGGGATTAACCTTGGCTCCAAAGACATTGCAAGCTATTGGACAGAAGGGTCATGCAGCAGAGCACTGACTGGCACAAAAACAGGCTGTTCAACCCTAGAGCAGCCGCTACCTGACTACCCATTTCTCTCATAACTAGTCATACCTGTGCTTGAGCAGGACCTCTCTTCAGTGCTGGTCTCCACCATTCACACAAGCTTAGGAGGAGAAGAGCATTAAATCTCAATCATCTTCTTTATCCAGAGATAATGGACATTGGTAAAGCTTTGCTAGTTAAATATTTTTGATCTGTCTGTGACATCTGCCTTCTATTTCATAAGCCTTAGGTATGGAAGCAGATAAACTAGTAATTGTATGTATTTGTGTATATGTGGACATTCATACATAGGCATCCACGCACACATTAAAGCTCCTTTGTCTGGCAGTGTCTAACAGGCAAGAAAAAGCACCTGACTACTGTGTCTGGCATACAGCTTATCTGGTCCTGAAGCCAAAATCTATGAGGGAACACTGTATTGCTGTTACTGGTCACTGAGTTGCCAAATCTGAATTCACACAGCCAGGCACTCTTTCTCACTAAGTGCAAAGCAGGAGTGAGTGGATACTAAGTAGAATTTGCTTTCCTCAGGGGTCCTGTGGGCCCATTTCCCCCTCTGGACCAGAGCTCCTACAGCACTCTTGGATCACTTTCCCTGTTACTGTGTGACAGGCAACCACTGGGTAAAGATTGTAAGACAGCTGTTGAGTGGATTGGAAAACTATCTTAATTTTCAGGTGAATAAGGGGATTTCTGCTTGGGTCATATCTCAGTCCCTTTTTTTTTCTGTTGAGTTTAATCTGTGGGGGTCAGTAGAAACAGGAAATTTTCAGCAAAGCAATTTGAAGTCTCTCACAAAGTGACGGGGGAAAGGAGAAGAATTACGTTTTTTCTCTCCTGACTTAAGGTCTAAAGCTGTGCCAACTGAAGTTAATAACTATTCCACTTATTTCAGGAGCAGAAACATCCTCGTGCATTTAAATCACTAAAACCCTGAAGTATCAAGTGTATTTCCACCATGTAGACCATTCTAATGGCATAACAGACTCTGTCAGGTGGGTAGAAGTGTAATTTATTCTGTTTGCATGCACAAATGACTCTTCATCATCAGAGATATGTAACATTTAATAGAAACCCAAACCATCCAAAAAAAGTAGTTGCCTCTCTGAATACTTGAGAGTAGGAAGAGAATAAAAAGGATGACAAAGCAAACTCCTTAGCCACAATTTTAATAAATATTGCACAAATTAATTAGAAATTCCAAGCACTTGTACAAGAAAAAAATTGTTCCCCCTTGATTAAACATACATTACTGCTGGAGGTGTCTGAAGGGTCCTCCTGTCATTGCACTGGAATTCAGTGTTTGATCTTCCTCCCTGAGCTTAAACTCACATGCTGGCAATTCCTTGTCTTTTCAGTTTATAAGTGTGTCTCCTGTTCTTTTTAAAGAAAAGGTCAGTACTCTTCACTTAAGCAATGTCGTTAAGAAATCAAACATCATTTTTTTCAGCTTGTGCAACTGAGCAACTGAAAGGCACAACCTCCATTTACCTGACTTCCACATTTTGAATATGAGGAAAAAGATGTCACTGCAGGTAATCACAGATAATGAAGAGTAATTTCTAGTAGTCCATCTCCAGGATTGTTCCCTACAGCATATTTTCCAACTTTTTTTCTGATCATATTAAATGACTCATTTAACAAGCTAACTGTTCCTTCTTATCCTAGGGGAGACTATTTTGCAGTGCAAGATGTTCATGTTATGAGGGTCTCTCTGTTTATCTCGTTATTCCTAGTTATATATTCTAATATCAGTCTACCTGACTACCTTTTCACCACCCTGCAGCCTGTTTCTTTATGTCTGTCAATACAATAAACTGATTTCTCACCAAAGAATTTAAATTGTTATTAGTTTCTCCACCTCTCTAACTGTTCCATCCAGGAAGTGTTATTTAATGTCATGTACAGCACCAGCTTATTCTCATGATAAAAATGTGACTGGTTTTTTTTAAGTACGTGAAGGCAATAATGTCTGCAAAATCAATGTCAGTTTAATATATTGTGCTGCTTTCTGGTTAGGAGGTGGATCCCTCTCTTTAAAAAGAGAGACAGCTTTTCTTCCAGTCATGAAATTAGGAAATTTTGCACCAATAGGTAATATTAAAACTGAGCAATGATTCTGAAAGAGGGAGGGCTGCTTCAGTTAAGCTTTTATAGCTCTTTGTTCAGCTCAGATTTGTAGTCAAAAGCCAAGATTGAACACAAACCTTTTTAGTTATGATGCAATGACTTTTTAGAGCATAGGTCCCATGGAGAATTTGAAAATGGGATGAGACTTTAGTTTGCAGTTTGGGGTTAATTGTTGTTACTACACCTTTAGCCTGTGGTTAATCCAAGATCCCCAAAATCCATCCATAATGTTTACACTGATGTTCTCTTTCATGAGCAGAGGCAGATTTGGACCTAGGGGATAAACTGCATTGAGCTATGCCATATTCCGTCTGCTTCACACATCCTTAACTCATGTTTTATGTGAGTTTATACGATGCTGAGGGCATTATTTTAGCAATGGCCAGTTGCCTGTTGATAGCATGACCATATCTGAGTGAAAAATGGTCTCCTTCTGGGAAATATCTCAGGATGTTTCTGTTTAGTTCAGCAAATAGCATCAAAATGTACAGGAGCTGAATTTCTGTTCACTTCAGTAATGTGATATTCTACTGCTGACAGCCTCCCTGGATGGCTTGTAGTCAACTTTCCAATCCAATAAACCCACGATAATGGGCATAAAAATGAAGCAGAGTCAGATAACCATAAATGAGAGAGCTCTGCCAAGGAAACTGATAAAGCAGTGTGCAGGACCTAGCAGTATAAAACAGAGAGGCCAAAGAGACATTAAATAGGCCTGGGATATAGAAATTTTCCTAATCAATACCTCTACAACATTTCCCCTCTCTGTAAGCACTACTTGCCTCTTTTTGGTTCCTCCAGGCTTAGAAAAATATGGAATATGAAGCAACTCTTTTCTGTGAAATTTAATGGTTCTAATCCCATCATTTGATTCATCTGAAATTGCATCTGTTGCTCAAATCATTCAAGGGCAGATTTGGAGGGCAGAACTCTGTCATCATACAAAAGGTTGAAAATGTTCATGACATCCAGCAAAATATTTCCCCTTTCTGTGAGTGCTGGCCCCACCTATGTTTCTTTGTGCTGCCATCTGTAATTCCTATTTTGCTGAAGTGCTGGAAGGGCTGACTGGTGCCCAAGACTTACAGAAGTCTCTGCCTGAACAGAAAATGCTTGTAGCATAGCTACCTCCAGTAAGACCAGCACACATAAAGCCAACCGGCATCTGGAGAGAAAGGCTACTGCTCTCATCAGAGAATGGAAATAAAAAAAATCTAAGAGTAACTTACAAGAAAAATTAGCTCTCATATTTTTTTCTTAGTACAGGTTCTGCATTTGAGGTCTCCTGAGATACCACTACTGTGCACTGATGATATATATCATGCAGATAAACTATGGCAATGAAATGATTTTTTTTTTCAATTGAATTATTTGCCTGGGCTGAAATGTAATATGTTGCTTTCTGACAAATACTGATTAGGACAAATCCGTGAAGACTTGATAAACCAGCACTGAAATGGCTATTGTTTGACAAAGTAGCACTCTGAAAGCAGCAAAGTGTGGCACAAACACAAAAAACCCCCACCACATTTTGAAACCAGAAATGCCATGTTTCTGTGAGGCGTGTCACACAGCCTGATTTCAGCTGGTATAAATCACTGCCATGCTGCCAACAGAGAATGGAAACAATCTCAGCTACTCCATTTCTATAGGACTGTGCCTCTACTTCACATCACATTGGATCACTTGTAGTGAAAAGGCTGGCATTGCTTTACCTTGAATTTTAATATAGCCCTAGAGCTGGCTTTAAAGATCAGCTAGAACGTGATTGCCCTGATGTGACTCTATAATCTCACACACAAATTCACAAGTATGATGAGACCCAGATGCCTCCCCTCCACACACACAGACAGACATTATATTTATTTATTGTGCAAGCCACATTCACACGAGAATTAGGACTGCAGCAAAACTAAACACAGTGACAAGTTGTGCTGTAAAAGTTGTTATGAAGAGTCTCTGCATAAAAAGAAGTTGCTTTAGGATCCAGGTTCCTTCCTGAACTGTAGAGGCAGTCAGATATCATTTCAGATGCATAGAGACTTGAGCATTGAGTTTATAATGGCCACACGATATAAACTTAAGTTTCCATCAGGTTTAGAGACTGGCCTTTATCCCCTGTAGCTCGCTCCATCCACTCTAGACTTCCTGTAAAACACCTTCTGAGGAAAGCACCATGCAACAATCAAGATGTATCTCTTCACAAAGAGAAATAGCAAAAGAAAAGTAAACATCTGTAGAGCAGTAAAATCCTTCACTTAATGCTGAGCTTGAAGTTTTTCATCTCTCTCAATAGATCTTTCCACTGCCACTCCTGATCAGGAGTTAAACAAAAACAAAAGAAACCCACACTTTTCCATGCAGTCTCTGCTGCAAACCTACCTCATCTCCTACAAAGACATAATAAAGATAGACTCAGTTTTGTCTTAATGTTGCATGAAGGCCTTGTTGCCTTTGTAAAATCATGGCTCAGGCCTGTACTTCAGCTAAGTAGAAAAGGACTGTGGGAAAGAGACACAGCTGAATTAGGGGCAGAAAAACATGCTGCGTGACCATTGCGTGCTCACATTGTGGTGTTTGGTGGTTGGTTGGATTAAGTTTGTTGTGCCTTAAAACTACGTAAACAGATAACCGGCTAACTGCTTAAAAAGGCCAGATTTTTGTAACAAGGGGGCTCTCCTTTGCACCTGCCTGGGGACTCTGCATCGTTCATTATCACAACATCTTAATGTGAAACCTGTTACCTTTAAATCAAATTCTTCAGAAAGGCTCTGAATGAAAGTATAAATTGATGTCAAGTTTAGGTGTTCTCAGAGTCTTTAAATTTGGACAGTTGAGAAATCAGCCATAAGGAGCAGCAGGGAAGCAGCTCATGTTCCCCAGCCAACACAGCACTTCTGTGCCCCATTCTCACCTTGCATAGTGCAAACAAGAGCAGCTCCAGGAGAGCCAGTGGAAGGACTCTGACAGCATAAAACACTCTCATAGAGTTTAATATGCCATCATTTTCACGGTCATCCACATTACAAATAAGAAACCCCAGCAAAGTGGGGCAGCAGAGGCCTGAAACAAGACATATGGCCATCAAAACACTTCAGCCTCATGACTCTTCCAGGTACCTCAAGTCTTTGGTGGATCTGAAGACCTTACACCTTGGTATCCACTGTCAGCAAGTGACATGGTTAACAGATTTCATTCACAGAGGTGTTAATTTTGTTTGGGATTTTTGTTGTTCTACTCATGTTTAGTAAAATAAGAATCAGAATATGTAAATAATGTTCAGTTCCCCTAGACTTTGATGCATATTTTTCTTTTGCAAATAACTGATGTCCACAGTGAACTGAGTGCTGTATAAAAGCTGTATAAAGACCAGCCTGCTTTGAAGAACTTTCACTCCAAGGACTCAAGAGGTAAAAAGGGGACAGGGATAACAGTAAGTAAAAAACAAACCACTGTGCCCTAAAACTTGCAACTAACCAGGCACAGATAACACAAACTGTTAGAAACATAATAGGCGTGCTGATACCGAAAGGTGACATTTTGTACTGATACAAGGACACAGTGCTTCACACCAATTTCAATTCACCTGTCTTTGGCACAGTATATCATCAAGGCCAAGAGCTTCACAGCAATCAAGAAGATCCAAGATTTTATACAAGTGTCAAGAATGGGCAGAATTATAGTAGCAAACCCTAAAGAAAAAGTGGGGGAAAAAAGGAAAAAAAGAAAAGAAGACCTGCAAACCTTCTTGCCTCCAGGCATAAATGAATTTTCTGCCCATGGAAGCTGTGAGAAAATTCCTCAAAGGTTAATTTTCAAATTGTCACTAGCTGTGAAACTTCTTGTCTGCTCTTTGGAAGCAGCTGGTGCTGTCTGCTGCCAGCTGCAGAAGACTGGCCTTCATCAGCCTTGGGTCGGACCTGCTCTGGTGATTCTCCTCATCCTGTATATATCAAAAGAGAGAGGAAAAAAGAGTCTGCTGTCACACAAGAAACCACAGACAAATATGTTTTAAAAGACAAGGTTATCCATTTCTCCTTCCTTGGTGAAGGCTTGGAAATAGAGCTGCTGATATCTGGGATTTTCAAACATCCCAAATGTTTAGAAAGTAATGTATGACACTGAGAAGTCTTATAAAAAAAAGTTCTATTCATTTTGTACATAACAGCACAACAAGGGGATATTTAATAAAAAAATATGAGTGCAATGAACAGAATTTGAAATTGCCTTAAAATCTCATCTCCACTTCAACGATTAATCAATTTCAACAGCCGCTTATTGCTTAATACACAGCACATCAACAGAGATTATTGCTGAAACAACAATTCCTCTTAGTCAATCCTAGCAGGGGCTGAAATTTTCCAGAGCAAAACAAATTATTCACACTGACGGGCCAATGATTGTCTGCAGAGAAGGACAGGTAATAGAATATTTTCCAAAGACAAACACAACACACATTTTGGACCACTAAATGTGTCAAATGTGTTATCCTTTTTCAACTTTACAAAACACCAATGCAGCAGTTTCTAAATGCACTGTGACTTGCTAATTCTCCTGAAACAGAGAGTAATTTTATTAAACAAGTAATAGAACAGATATTATTTCCCTAGCTATAAGAAATGTGGTTATAAGGCTCATAAATACACTTCTGAAATCTCTAGCTGAAATCCTTGCCTCATTACCCACAGCTCCTTTCTTTACCGGACTCTTTCAATCTGAATATGCATTTTAAACCCCAGATCTTCATCATTTGGTGGAAATTGGGATAGTTCCTCTGATTTCAATAGAGCTATGACAACTTGTATTGCCTATAAATCAGTCCAGAAAAGCAAAAAAAAAAAAAGGACGACATAACCACTGTTTTAAGCATTCAGATCAAAGTTGAAACAACACTTCATGTTAGGAAAAGAAAAAAAGCAGAAGGAAGGATCTGGATACAAAGCTGATTTTTCTCAGTCAGGCCTTTTTTTATACGGTGGCAAACGGACAGTCCCGGGTCTGTATGTACCCATCTGCCTCAGCCTTTCCTAGGTGGAGCATTTTGCAGAAGGATGCCAAGGACCCGCGAATGTGGAGTTCTGTCTTACATACGCAGTCCAGGAATAAATGGATGAGTCAGAGTACAGATGGAGACTTTGAACAAATCAGAAGAAACTTCATTACAGAAAATGTCAGCAGCAATTTTGGTCCATACCACAGAAATTAGGCTCCTTGACAAATGTTTGTTGAGACAAATTTATTTTCATTTATTCTATCACTGTCTTTTTCTACCCTCTGTACTAAACATTGATTCTTCTCTGCAACTTTCACAACATCTGCTTCTGACACTTCCCATTCTACCTGCATGGTAAGAGAAATCTTGCCATGAGAGCCCTTGAAGGGTTTAATAATTCTGGAGCTGTTTACTGAAAGAAACACTTTTAAGTACCATAAAAGTTGTCTATGCTCTTTAGAGAGAGAGGTATAGTAATCCCTTACTGTATATATAAGGGAAACACTTTTCCTCTAAGAAAAACAAGAAGTACCATCTCTCTCTTTGTTATGAGAAGATCCTTGGAGAGACTGGCTCCGGTGAGTGTCCCTAGCTGTGGGCTTACAGTCTATAAAGAATGGGGCAGAGCACAGGTGTGTATAAATTCAGTCAGTGCAGCTTCCTGACACTTCTGAGGAATTCAGTCTCCTTGATCACGTTTGCTCCTTTTGAGGACGTGCTCTAAAACACCGGCTTCTCTGTGGTATAATTGCTATTTTGATCTGTGCTTATTGCTATTAAAAAGAATGAATTTCAAAGAATGCCATGCAGAAAAACATCTGTAGCGTCTTCATCATGGACTCAGAACTCTACAGGGGAGTTAGTTAAAGGGCTGTTAGCCAAGGGTCTGATGAAGATAAAGGCCGGAAGCAGTTCACTACACGTACCAGGAAGAAGGTTCCTCCTCCTTCTCAGAATCTGACAAGTAGGACTGGAACCTTCTACAACAGGTGAGAGGGTCTGAAACTAGAAGGCCAGACAACTGATGAGGTGGTAGAAGGTCCTTCTGGGATAGTGGAGCCCCCTAAATCAACAGAACCTGTACCCCACATTGAAACCTCCTCTGTTAGGAGGAAAAGAAGGGTGGTGGTAATAAGAGACTCCCTTCTAAGAGGAATCCAATACACGGACTGGACCCCACTCACAGGGAAGTCTGCGGTCTCCCAGGGCTGCAGAAAAGGGACGCACTGGAAAACTCTCCAGTCCCTCTGATTACTATCTGCTATTTGTTGCTCAAACTGGCAGCAATGAAATAACAAAGGGAAGTCCAAGGGCAATCAAAAGAGACTTCAGGGCCCTGGGACGATTGGTAGAGGGATCAGGAACACAGGTAGTGATCTCCTCAATTCTTCCAGTAACAAAAAATGGTATTTATAGGAATAGGCAGATCCATCAAGTCAGTGCATGGCTCCAAGTCTGGTGACTGAAGAAAAATTTTGGGGTTGTTGACCATGGGAGGATCTATTCAACACCTGGTCTACTGACACCTGATGGGATGCGTCTTTCTCAGAGGGGAAAAAGGTCTAGCACAGGAGTTAATGGGCTTGTTGATAGAGCTTTAAACTAGCTTGGAAGGGGGAAAGGGAAAATAGCAGGCTTGCCATGATGAGTGCTGGGATGGTGTGCCAGAACTTAGGGAAGTGAGCACTAATGGGATCCCTCAATCTGCTTTTAAGAGGTCTTAGCTACAAAGTACCGCACCTGAAATGTTTCTACACTAATGAGGCAGCACAAGGAGCAAACAAGAGGAGCTTGAGACCTTGTCCCAGTCTTAGCTATTTGGTATCACTGGCGTAAGTGAAACCTGAAAGAGTGAGTCCTGTGACTGGGAATGGCCTGAAGTTGTGTCAAAGGAGAATTAGTTTGGATATCAGAAAATGTTTCTTCACCCAGAGGTTGGTTGGGCCAGGTTCCCCAGGGAAGTGGTCACAGCACCAAGCCTGACAGTTCAAGAAGCATTTGGACAATGGTCTCAGGCACATGATGTGACTCTTGGTGGTGCTGTGCTGGGCCAGGAGTTGGACTCAGTGATCCTTGTGGGTTCCTTCCAACTTGTCATATTCTGTGATTCTGTGATCGTGGGCCATCAATTTGTGTAAGGTCCATGGTGAGTATTGCCCCCACATCATACAGTACCTATCCTACACACATACACGTGTTCAGCACACGTTTATAAAATCCAAAACACCATTCACATATCTCTTTCACCCCACCTCTGTCCTTTAAAACCTTTCAATAACAACTTATAAAAAGATCCTGGGAACTGACTTGCTGAAGAAGACCCCACATAACTAAAATAGTACCAACAAAAAGCCCACCTGCTCCCAAATCAGGCAGCTTTGTCTTGAGCCAAGATCAAGATGAGACTCTGCAAATGCAATGCTTACTTGGCAAGTAATGGGAAACACAGGTCTCCCTCCAAACTCAAGTGTTGCTGACAGAGACTCTGGATTTCCAGGGAAATATGACCCAGTGGCACCAAAAGACAACAGTACCAACTCATGTTTAATCACGGCTGCAAGCAGAGCAAGGAGTGACGTGCACTTCTTGAGCCTCGCTGCAAGTGTTCAGAGAGTGATGTATTGCACTGAGCACCCGCCTGACTCACCCTTCCCAGCACAACAGTGACTGATATTCCTGGATTACTTTCTCCTGACACATTTTCTGTTGAATAACATTGAGTACACCCATGGTTCATCATACTCAGTGCTGTAGCTGTTCCCAATATTCTTGCTTTGAAGTACAATTGTAGGAAACCAGCAGGAACATTTTGTCCCAGGAGGATGAGGGTTTACTTTGCCTTTTCTTTTATTCAAATCCTTTCCTGAAGCTCAGAGGAGCTATACAAATGAAAAAGAATAGGGAGCAGGTACTAAATTCTATTAAAATCATTGATAGCATTTCCTAACAGCAGTCCTGGATTAACCTTTTCTTTTCAAAGACAGGGGATTGTATGTGGCCTAACTAGGTTGGAATCAGTTTTATTCCTGAGAGCTTGTATGGTGCTGTGATTTAGATTCATGACCAAAACAGTGCCAGTAACAGACAAGTGTTTTACCTGTTGCTGAATAGGGCTTTTCTGTTTCTTACTCTGTTCCCCACCCTTGGTGAATAGATTGGGGCTGCACCATAGGTTGGGAGGGGACATAACCAGGCAGATTTCATGAGGTTTAGGGAGGTTACTTACGTTTTGCTCAGGAATTTGGGCATTGTGTATCACTTGTTTTCCTTGCTTGCTTCTTCCATTTCTTCTCTTCTTTTCAAGTTTGTTTTATGCTTTTTTGTTTGGGGTTTGGGTTATTTTTATCTTTACCCACAAGTTTTCTCACTTTTCCTCTTCCTTTTCTCTCTCTTCCTTCCCGCTGGGACATAGGTTTGGAGGGAGGGAGTGAGCAGCTCTGTGGTGCTTAGCTGCTGGTCAGGGTTAACCCACAACAAGGTTTGTAATTAAAACCTTTTTGTTTCATAACATTCAAGCTTCTACAATTGGGTAATGCCTATGACCAGTGGACCACACTATCACTGGCCCTCAGCAGCTGTGCAAATGAATGTGGAAAAGGTACAGCACTAGTGTCTTTGTCTCCAGGTGGGTGCCATCCCACAGCCACTGCTTTCCCTAATTGCAACTGCAAGGTAGAGGGGGAGGCTGACCCCTGGGCTCCAGCCCTTGTGCTGCAGACAGCTGAAGAAAGCCCCAGGCCTGTGGTTTCAGGCTCAGAGCAGCTGAGTATTCATGCCCAGAGCTGAGAAAAGCTGAGAGAAATGCTACACCCCTGGAAGCTCTGTTGAGTTTTCAGTTTTCTTATTATGTCACCAGTGTACCAGCATTTTCCCACAAACTCCAGCTCCCAGCATCCTGTAACTAAATGAGGATGATTTTTTTTCTTTTAAAATTAGAAAGTTTCTAGACCTTAGGGTCAGGCAGGAAAGGCAGAAAATGCAAGGCTCAAAAAAACCCAAAGTCAACCAAGATCAGCCTTTCATTTCTTAAATACATATTAAGCTGTAGGGTTATCACTGTTAGAAAACCCCGAAGCAGCTGAGAACAGTCACATACAAATTAGGGCTTCTCCCCCAAAAAAGGTGGTGTGCTCAATAGCCCAATGAAGTGCATCTACACCACTACACACAGGCAATGAACAGAAGGAGCTGGAAGCCATTGTGCAGCAGGAAAACTGTGGCATAGCTGCCATCATGGAAACATGTTGGGATGACTCACACAACTGGAGTGCTGTGATGCATGGCTATAAACTCTTCAGAAGGGACATGCAAGGAAGGAGAGTGATGGGTTAGCCCTGTATGTTAGGGACTGTTTTGACTGTCTAGAGCTTGATGGTGATGATCACAAGGCAGATATCACAGCAGGATTCTGCCACAGACCACCTAACCAGGATGAAGAGGCAGATGAAATATTCTATAAGCAGCTGGGAGAAGCCTCACAGTCGCTTGCCCTTGTTCTCATGGCGGACTTCAACTTGCCAGAGGTCTGCTGGAAATACAACACAGCAGGAAGCAAACAGTCCAGAAGGTTCCCAGAGTGTATGGAAGAGAAATTCCTGGCACAGCTGGCAAGACAGGCAACTCATGGAAATGCCCTTCTGGACCTGCTGTTTGTGAACACAGAAGGACAGGTGGGCAATGCAATGGTTGGACGCTGTATTGAGAAAAAACATCATGAAATGCTTGAATATTCAGTTCTTGGAGGAGTAAGAAGGGGTGTCAGCAGAACTGCAGTTTGCACTGGATATTAGGAAAAAAATCTTCACCAAAAGGGTTTACAAGCACTGGAACAGACAGCCCTAAGAACCATCCCTAGAAGTATTTGAAAGATGTGTAGTTGTGTGTGGGTGTAGAGGTGGCTCCTGGGGACATGGTTTAGTGGTGGACATGGCAGTGCTGAGTTAATGGCTGGACTTGATGATCTTAAAGGTCTTTTCCAACTTAAACAATTCTGTGATTAACAACCTGATATATGAAAGGTCAGTCTTGTGATGTTGTTGGAGGAGAAGTGAGGAGAGAAGATTAACAGTTCCCAAGCCCTTTGAGCTGGGAATAAAGTTAGACACTTTGGTTCTTACTCCCATGCTGTGTCTTTGCTGGAGGACAGTGGTAGCACTGATCATCTGGCATTATGTATAATGCAGTGCAAATATCTCCCAGTCACTCAGACGTAATGAGGAGAGCAATTCACACTTCCCCTGGCAGACCTGTGAAGGTGTCTAATGTCACTGTGACCAAAAGTAGCAATGCAAATTCTTTGTAAACCAAATGGAGCAAGGTAGCTTCCTAAGCCAAGGATAATATATAAGTTGTCTATTTAACATGTGTCATATGAGTGACCTACACACACACATACACAGTGAGTATAAAACGTAAAAATTTATCAGCTGGGATTTCCATCATCTGGAACAGAGCAAGAGACTGTCACTATCTTTAGTTCCTTGCACTTGCTTAAGGTGAGCTATTTATAGATCAACTTATATTGATGTTCATGGATCACATTCTGTATTTGATTGCTTCAGTGTAAACTGGAGTAACTGAAACAAATACATATATAATACATATATTATGATTAGAAATACTACAGATCCATACAATTGTGAGTCCCTGCTCTTCCCCACCCACCACATCCAAGGGTCGCAGTTCGAAATGAACCAACAATAATTTCTTGTGTGAGAGCTTCTGGTCATGGAATTTGGATCTGCTGAAGTTTGGAAAAGAAAGAAAAACCTACGCAAACAAACACCTACTCCTAACCTCTAATGAGTCAATCAGGAAACTGCCACAGATTTGAAGATGCAATTTAATTGACCAGTAAAGTCCCAGACCTTGACATTGTAAATGAAGGTAAACAGCAACATATTAAAAACTCATCACTGTAATTAACCTTGTTTTTAATAAAGACTAAAATCCCACAGAAAATTATGGGTTATTTATGCCATTGATTTCAGTAGTGTTGCATGGCAAAAATAAAAAAAAAAGGTCTTGCGAGTTTATGTCAGAGTCTTAAGGACAGAGTGACACTGCACCAGCTCAACAGTGTTGTTATTACAGCAAGAACCACAGTTGTCACACTTCCATATCACAGGATATTCTGAGATGGAAGGGACCCACAAGGGTCATCAGGTCGAAATCTTGGTGACAGGCCCTCACAGGGATTGAACTTGTTGCACATTCTTCAAAATGCTCCCAACAGAAATTTGGGGTTAATATTCCTACATGGTGCTTCCAATTGTGGGTTGCTGTTATGCTTATAAGACTACATTCAGGTATTTCTGCACTAATGTTGTGAAATAACTTCTCTTATGTTTGCTTTCCAGAAATTAAATCAGACCTTAAAAAGGTTGCAGGGTGCAAATAGGAAGGAAAATGAAATAGGTGAATAGTAGTTACAGTTTAGATGAAGCTACAGTGGTTTTCCTGCCTATAGGGGAGTTCTTGGTTATACAGTTCTGTTTGATCATTTCAAAGTATTTTAGTCAAAGACCTTTGTTTAATCCCCTGCTTAGATACCCTGAGTCCATTTGCTCCCTGGGTTATTTGGTGGGAGAAAAATTCGGGGCTGGAGGCAGAAAATCTTACATTTCAAGTAGCACTGGGCAGGTGGAATAAATACAGCATAGACTGCTTTAACCTTTAAGAGGTCTCTGACATATGTAGATGTTTATGTAGAAAGACAGCAAAGAGGGAGATGCAAAGAAAAATGGAAAAGGAGAGGAATGCCTGAAGAACATCAATATGCCTATGACCTACAGATTTGCCTATGGCAAACACAAACGTCTGCCTTTCCAAGTTTTCCCAGCTTTGGAAACATTTTCCCACAAGCAAAAATTTCAGTTTTCCCGCACATGTGACCATCACCCTTCCTGCTCTGTCTCGGGGTCTGGCCTGTGCACAGCACTAGGAGTGTCCTACAGGTGTCTTGGTGTCTGCCCTCTCTCCTTTCCCATCAAGTGGCACAGCTGTAGCCATGTCACATATATATTCATGAATACTACCACAGTAGTATGGCACAGGCTACACTGTACAATCAGCACTGAGGGCAACTGGAGGACAAATTAGTGCCACATTTATGGTGAAGAATAACAGGAGGCTTGGGATCCTGTTTGATTCAATTCTGCTTTAGGGAGACAAGAGATACTTTGCAGGATAAATCATCATGCAATTATTTGCAGAATAAAATTATTCATCGTGTGTATTAGAGCTCTAAGGCAGAAAGCAAGGTTGACACTGGAATGAAAAATATAACCCTTCTTTTTAAACAAATTAGAAAGCTACTATGTATTGTGCAACTCCCTATAAAGACTGTTTCTATTAGAGGTGCTCACTGACTTTGAATTTCTGAATCAAGGCATGCGTGCAAGTGGAAGGACCTTATTCATGAAATTTAATTATATTTCTCTCAGAACATGTTAAGCAAACCATACGAAATAGATGTGCTTCAGTCAGTATGTTTCAGGGAAAGTAATTCTAGATTCCTCTAAGGAAGTTAAATGATGCATTTCTAGGAAAAAAAAATTATATGTTTTTTGTTACATAGTAATTCTGTCCATGACTTTAATGTTATCCAAAAAAAATCCAAACATGCAGGATTACATCAGCTTGTGTTTTGGAGTGTCCTCACACAATTTGCCTGTATGGATCATTCAGGTCTGGAGGTCAGCTCGTTCTTAGCTGGGACACACTGTCATTGTCCACACGGGCCACTGGCTTCTCTTCCCTCCAGATAGGCCCTCTCTGCTGCTGGAGACCCGACTGTTAAATGGGAATCCAGCCATGGAGAGAAATGTGCCTTCTGGCAGCTCAGGGCCAGGACAGCATCGCACATTGACCATGAAGACACAAAATTTGTGAGCAGCATCTGTTAAACAAAGATTGATGTCTCAGACGGACACAGCACAGCAGGGTGGGAAAGGTCAATGCTGGGTGTCAAGCAGACACCAGTGATTGTTACAGCTTGAAGTACTTTGAATCCAAGCAATTGGTGCAAACCTTGGATGTCCTGTGTTCGTTAAAGCAGGGCTCAGGTGCTGGATTTCAGTGTCCATTCAGATGTAAAGACTGAAAGCCTGCAGGTTTGTCTCTCTTTTACTTCACTTAGACCAGGTTGGTTCCCCTCCCTCCCTACAGGCATACACGCTCAGGCCATCATACCTGTGTCAGGTCACAGTTAGACATTCTGTGAGCATCTGTGTGTAAAATAGGTGTTGAAGTGATGTTTTTAAGCACTGTATTTGTAATTTCTTTGAATTCAGGTGTAAACAGGGTAAACTGACTCAATAGCTATGAAGCACCTTTCTCATCCTTCTCTAAAACTGGAATTCAAGCCTACCTGAAACCAAAGTTCTAAAATGGAGGACTCCAGTCCATTGTGTGTTTATTTTTTTATTTTCCTTTGTGTGCAAACTCCTAGCAGACCAGAACTCAGAGTCCCTGAATGTAAGGTTTGTGCTGTGCATTTGACCTGATTAAAACCATGGAACATAAGAAAAGATGATGCTTTGTAAAACAGTCAGTATGTGCCTCCTTGTCTTGCCAGAAAAATGAAGTTTATGTTGGTGCCCTTACCTTTACATTTCTATTACCAGGAGCTGGTGTTAGGATCTAATTATTACTATTATTAAGGTTCTTTAGAAATTCCTCTGCCCAAATTAAGGTGCAAACAAGACCATATGCC